>SNQJ01S0051642.1:0-35347 GCA_010110895.2 Picea sitchensis
AGAGAAGATACTCGTTTTTCCACGTATGAGCATTTTCACACCCTGCCTATATAGCAACCTGCGAACACTTCACGACCTAGCTATGGTGCAGCCTGTGAAAATCAAGCATTTGCGCACCCTTCCTATATAGCAACTTGCGAACATCCTCTTTAATAGGGTTTTTACAAAGGAGAATGCAACTTCTTTTCTCAAGAAAAATTCTTCTCCCTTCTTTCTTCAGGAACTCAGGCCACTAACCCCTCTGAAGGAAACAGATAGGTTTACATCATTAATGGTCATAGGGATGATGAAAATAATGTGTAACACTCACTCCTTGAAAGTTTCCAACCTTATCCTTCCACTTTCTGGCAAGGAGTGATGCCTCTGCAACAAATTGTTGGGTTGCCTCTGTACTACACCCCTTTGGCTTGGACGCGACCAAAAAAATACACATAGAATATGTTGTTGCATCAACTTGATGCATCTACATGTACACTGTCTGAATAATAGGTCATAAGTCACGCAACTCTTTCTTTGCTATAGACTGTACCTCAAAGAGGGAATTCAGTTCATTGTCTACATGTTGGATTTGGTCTAACTTTTATTATTGTTCCATCGGGTCCATTGTGGCCACAACTTCATCATTCATGACCCGGATTTTGGTGTGCACATCTTCTAGGACTTGATTGCGTCAAGTGATGATTCCCATCCAATATTTGACTTATCAGAAGATCTTTGTGCATTCTGGTGTGTACTTGTGTAGTGCTTCTCGGGAATTGTTGCCTTCCAGTACTATCTTCTGCATCTTCTCTTGCAACTTCTGGGATGTTTCTCTGCTTCTTGTTGAGTCCATTGCAACTGTACTTTCATATGCTCAGTGTGAGTGGTGATTTGTCTCCATGCTCCTTGGAGTAGCTCAATTTGATGCTCTGGCTCGCCTGCATCACTGGCTTCAGGTAGTTCGGGTGAAACCTTCCGAATCTCCATCCAGGCTTCAACAAACCTTTCCTGCACTCTTTCTAGTTTGCGCTGAACCTAGGAAGCGCTTCCTCCCTTATGACCTCGACAAACCTCTCGATCTATTGGATCCTTTTCTCTAATTGATCTATTGATTCTCTGATCAGTCTGAATAAGTGCGTCGATGGCCACTTTAGCAGGTCAATAGATGAAGGGGTTGCGTCTCTTAGTGCTCGTGTCTGCAGTGGAATTCCACTAGTTGTTGAATTCTCCAAGAGGGTCCCTACCTCCTCCTCTGTTGATGGTCCTGTCACGATCCTCAACCTTAGTGTTGAGGGAAATATATTCAAAACCTCTATTTTTTCTATGCATAGTTGCATCATCTCTAGGCATTGCTGAGGGTTTTGGAGAACCCGCTCCATCTGTTCTTGCATGGATGTCATGCTCTGCCTGAATGTTGATTATGGTTTCTTATGAACCTCTGGTATTTCCTACCTTTTTGTTGCATCTACTTCCTGCGTTGTTCTTTCTTGAGCATCATCACCCTTGGCCAGTGAGGGGATTTGGTTTCTTTGGGATTGTGGCTCTTCCATGGTTTGGGTATCCTTTTCTTGTGAAAAAGGTCCAGTCTATTGTTCTTGGATTTCTGGGTTCGGATCAGTCAACTGCATGCTTTTCTCTGGTGCTTCGGGGTTTGGACCAGAAACTTTTGGTCTTGTCTTAGGAAAATCTTGCGTTATTTCTGGGAGTTCTCGCTCCACTTGTTCTAGTTGATTGAGTTGCATCGGCTCTGGTTTGTGGTTTTGGGTGGACTGGTGGTTTTTGGTGGTGGCGACTGGAGTTGTGGTGAAGACGGATGGTGATCAATGATGATTATGGATGGAAATGTTTCAGGGTCAGGGTTTTCCTGAATGTGGATGATGGGTCCTTCTCTAATGGTTGCACGGGTACGGGGGACGATTGATGCAATAGGTTTGGGGTTCAGAGGTTTATTAGGTAAAACCTCGATTCTGATCTTCTTCACCGCTGGTTTGGTAATGAAAACAACACTCAGGATCTTGTTGACGTCCTCACCTGACAAAACAACATTAGCTAGCAATTGATGGAGGACCGAAAACATTCTTTTCTTACACTCCAATGGTTGCATCTCATCTTCCTCCTCAGAGTCTAATTGTGTCAGAGTTTCTTGCTTCTGTGGCTCTGACCTTGCACTCGATCCTACCCCTGCTTCTTTTCCTTTCTTCTTTAGAAGCTCGGCCGGTAGGATGTAGTGCATCCCCGACTTGCACGGGTTGTGTTTGACTCCTGGCTACAACATTACTTCTTTTTTGAAGGCCTCTTCATCCAAGTAGAACAATAGCATCTTTGAATGGAAGTATTCCTTGCTAACATGCCTTGGAAATACAAACGTATGATGTCAGTTCATGCTAAAGGAAATATTTCTTGTATTTCAATTGAGGAGTTCTTGCAGAATACACAGCCTCTGTGTTGCATATATCAGGTTATTTTACTACTTAGAAAATGCTACGGTGTTGAACGTTGTATTCTCTGAATCTGGCCTGGAATGTCATGGCTTGAACACGTTCACTATGCACCCCTTGTCTTCTAGCACCAACGATATTCCCGTGGGTGGATTCCACTTATACATTACAAATTCCATCAACAGATATCCATAGGTGAAGGTTCCTCCCTTCTCTTGCACTTCCTTGCACACTACTAGTAGTTCCTCCAGCGGGTAACTATACCAATTGAGCACAACGTCATTGGCATAAAAGTCTACTACTGATGATGCATCTATCATGCATTCACCCTTGTAGTATGATCTCATAACATTACTGGATATGATGTAACAACCAGTCCTGACTGTATCTGGTAATATGGGGTCGATTACTGTTGTGCGTCCCCCCTATTTGTGTTGATTTTTTCATACAGGCTAAGCTCTCCTTTCTTTTTGTCATGCTTACCAGGACCCTAGAATCCTTTCAACACATCTTCTTCTTTGAAGGATAGTCCAGTAAGCTGATGGATATCTTCAGCATGGATTGGATACCGCTTATCCAACCAAAGACTTCGTTCATCCACTCTGTTGATCAGAAATTTAGTGCACAGCGCAACCTCACCAGTGGTACTGAATACTGGTAGGTCTCTAAGGTTCATGATGGTCAAGTTGAACAAGTTGACAAATTCCATTTTTGGCACGAATTGCATGCCTCCCAACGTGTCTGGATCCATCTCCCAGAAGACGTCTATGTGCATCTGGGGGAACAAAACTGGATCTGTTAGGTCGAGATCAAGGAGCTTGACCTGCTCCACCTTCCCTTTGAGATTGCCCATGACCTCAACTCGGGGGTCGTAGGGCTCGTCTGGTACTGCATCCTTAGACATGGTACTTCAGCTTCCTGTGGCTCTCAGCATTGTGGATTCTAAGTTATCACGACTTCTACGGTGAGCTAAGGACTATGGTCACGACTATGGGTTTCACAGTTGCACAGGCTAGCTCGCTCTTCAGAATTCAGAATTTATTGAGCTCTTTTGAAAATGATGGGTTCTATGGAAAATTCTTAGAGGTTTATACTTGGCTTAGCGGGCAATTTTAGCAATAAATGTGGTTCATCATGACCGTATGGATGCAATTGGCTCTGAGTTGTCTGATGGGACGGTTTAACGGGGTAAATCCTATCGAGGGATCCTAGAATTTACTTATGTGAGTGGGGTAGGGATGTGTCCAGCTTCATACCTTTCAGTTTGATGGGTGGGTATCCTGACACGAATTCCGATGGCATGTTTTCTAATCATGGCTTTATGGCTTCACTGAACTCAGACGGGGTACCGTAATGGAAATAAAGGCTGTGACCAGACTGGGTTCGTGTGGCACATGGACTCAGATCATGTTTGGGTTAGTTCTCCCTCCGACCACAAAGGGTGTCCCCATCATATTAATGACTATCCTTAAGATTTTCTTTTATGCTTCGGATACTGCACTGCTAAGTCATTAGTTATGCATCAAACACCACTTAAACAGAAAATGAACTATGTGTCACGATGCAACACTGCGCACATTGAATTTATTGACTGAATTTACAAAAATTTCAGAAAACTCAAATCTAACTATTATACATGCTCCTTCGGACTAGAGCAATAGTCTCTTTTTATCAATTTTGAGACATATAAGGTTTCAGGCGAGCACCATTCACCCATCCTAGTTGCATCATACCATCCAATTGTGCGATTCTAAATGCTCATGAGGGTCGAATATCTGCAGTTATAAATGGTCCCAACCAATGCATGTGCAACTTGCCAGGATGCTTCTAGTACCGACTATCGTAGAGGAGAACCTTGTCTCCTTATGTAAATACCTTGGTCTTAATATGCCTGTCATGCCAAGCTTTTTGTCTTTCTTTTTCAACTTACTGATGGAATTCTGCTAGAAATCTGGTCTCATCGAGTTCTTGTAGCTTCGTAAGCCTTTGTGTAGTTTATTCCTCCTCCAACATATGTGTGATCTATGCAATGTACAAACTTGGAGTGATGAACTCTGCAAGAACCACTGTCTCTTTCCCGTAAACTAGTTGGAACGGTGTGTACCCGTGGAGTTTCTTTGTGGTTTTCTTGTATGCCCATAATACTGTTGGAAATATATCATCCCAATCTTCCCGATTTGCGCAGCAGACCTTTGTCAACCCTCTTTCCAGGATCTTGTTGAATTCTTCTACTGTTCCATTGGCCTATGGGTGGTAGGGGCTTCTTTTGTGATGTTGGATTAGGAACTCTGCTGTAAGATTTTCTATAGTGATACTAATGAAATGGTCTCCCTGATCAATGGTTAGGCTCCTAAGACATCCAAATAGAGTGATAATATTCTAAAAAATGAACCTGGCAGCAATATCGTTCGAACAATCCTGAATTGTTGTTGCTTCAACCCAACGCGTAAGGTAGTCAATTGCAGTGATGATGTACCTAGTCTTTGAATGCTTGGCTATGAGGTTGATTGGTCCAATGAAGTCAACTGTCCATTTCTCAAATCCATGTAAATAACGAACTGGTTGAAGTGGTAATTCATCTCGTCGTGACGACTTATTCACTCTTTGACAAACATCACATGATCTAGCATATACCTTTTCATCCTTGAAGAGTGTTCCCACCAAAGTCCAGCTTGTAGAATTTTTGTGTAGTGGCCTTGCCTCCTACATGACCTCCTGCAACTACATTGTGGCATTCCCAGAGTATATCATGTCTTTCATGGTCCAGGACACATCTTCTGAGGATACTATCTAGTCCCAGTTTATACAATTGTCCCGCGATCAATTGGTAATCTGCTGCTCTAACAACCATGTGGTGTTTTTGGGTTGCGGAATATGTTTCTTGATAGGCCCTTATATTTAATAAGACTGTTATTTCCTCCAGGTACTTTGGTATGGCCTCAACCCGGAACAAGTCTCCATCTGGGAGCTAATCATCGACTGCTACACTACTTTCCCTTGACTCTAATATGGATAGGTGATCAGGTCTGACATTGCATCTTCTAGGTTTGACAATAAATTCAAAGGAAAATTCCTGAAATAAAAACAACCATATACAAATTCTCCCTTCCAACAAAGGTTTGTTAACTAAATATTTCAATGCAGAATGATCAATAAAGAACTTGAAATGAGAACCTAACAAATAATGTCTAAATTTATGCAAAGCATAAATCATGGCTAGACCCTCCCTTTCTGTCGTTGTGTAGTTGCACTTAGCTTATGACAACTTCTGGTTCACAAATTAGATAGGATGATCCATGGCTCCATCTCCAGGTTGCACTAACAAAGCTACTAAGGCAATTCCTGAAGCATCTACATGGACGCGAAATTCGTTTTCCCAGTTTGGGAATATCAGAATTGGTGTTGTGTTGAGCTTCTCCTTTAGTGTCTCAAATGCTTTATTGTATTCTGAATTCCATTAGAACATTTCAACCGTTTTCAGTAGGTTTTCTAGAGGTGTAGTAATGTTGGCATATCTTTGGATGAACAAGCGATAGTACCCAGTGTGTCCCAGCGTGGAGCACAACTGCTTATCACTCGTAGATGGTGGTATATTCAGAATGACCACAACTTTGGCTGGGTCTACCAGTACTCCTCGACAGACTATGTGGCCCAACAAATTCCCATGTGGTACACAAAAGATACACTTCTTGAGACTCAATGAAATCTGCAATTCTCTGCATCTGTCAAACATTAGCCGTAATAGCACTACATGTTCCTTGAGCAAACTATATATCGTCCAATCATCCATATAAACTTCTATAAACTTGTGAATGAACTCTCTAAAGGCTGCTATTACAATCCTGGAAAAGATTGCAAGAGCATTCTTTAAGCCAACTAGCATCACATTGTATGTGAAAGATCCCCATTCTATTATGAATGTGGTCTTTTTCTTGTCTTCTTTGGTGATCCTGACCTGGTGGTACCCTAAAAATCCAACTGTTAATGAGTATGATTCCTTCCCTGCAACTTGTTCTAGCATCTCATCAGTGAAAGGTGTTGGGAAAGGGTCGTGCAAACAAGCAGATTTAAGGCTTCTATAGTCCACACAGACCCTAATATCCTCTGTGTCTTTCTTGCTTTGAATGACTATTGGGCTGACCCATTCTGCTTCTTCCACTGCCAAAATGAGTCATGCCTCCAAAATTTTATCTATCTCCTTCTTAACCTTCTATTTTACTCTAGGGTTAAGGCGGTATGGTCTATGTCTCACAGGCTTAGATCTTGGTTTTAGTTTGATTTTCATTTCTCCCATAACTCCTTTGATTCCCTTTAACTCTGAGAAAGTCTTTGAGAACAAATCCTCATATTCCTGTAGTAGAATTTGTATCTCTTGACTGTTTTTCTCATCCCAGTAGTCTCCTACCATAGCTATCTTAGGTTGCTCGGTGGTCCCTATATTGAATTTGCATAATTTTAATGGGTGATTGTAGGAACTATCAGTCTCTGACTGGGTATGGTGTTCTAGATTTCTCTGTTCCCTTCTGTTAGCACTAGGAGTCACCTTCAGATTGTATGGAAGGCAAGCCCAGTACCCATCAATTTAAAAGTGAATGTAAGGGTGTTTAACAGGTCAAATGGAAAAGACCTCAAGTGATAATGTTCTAACTCAGATAACAGGGCTAGCATACACCAACAATTAAGGTCTTGGCTAATTTCAATCAGTAGTTTGGGAATAAGTATGAATAGAGGGAAGACTTGAATAAGAGAAGTGTAGGGGTTGTTGTAAACAACAGGTCAGCAAGAGCCTAAGGATGAAAGCTTATTAACACAAGATCTTCTTGAAGTAAGAAACTAAGGAAGATAAATAAACATTATGATAACATAATGATCAAGCATCCATCATAACATCACCACAATCATTCATGTGAATCATTCAAAGCATGAAAATTTAGCATAAGAAGCAAATAGACTGAAAGAGAAGTTGATTTCTATTAGTCCAAAAGTCTTAAGTCCAGTACATCACTAGATCACAGTTACTTCATCAAAATATTACAATATAAGGGAGCCTTGCTCAACCATCCGAACTTGCTAAAGAAATTGATCTATATATTTATAACAAAAGGGAGGAAACAGCTGGAGGTACGAGTTGGCCTCCTTCCCTTGAAAAACTCCAAACATTTATTTGATTTAACAACTTATCTAACCACCTATGCTATAAAACAAGAAAATGTTGGTGATTAATCCAACTGAATTTCAAACTGATTTGATTCCCTTTGTTGTGCAACTCTTTGTTCGCCATGTGTCTTTGAAAGCATGTGGTTGTCTTAATGATGCCAACTTCCTTCTCCATCATCAATCTATCCCAAAGCTGTTAGTTTGGTCCTCCTAGATCCCTGGTGTTTGTTGGCAGCGTCCTTGGGTAGCAAATCTGGGTAGTGCACTACTAGGAAAAAGGGTAGCACCACTGTTTTGTATATCTGTACAGACTCTGCTCTCTGTGCAATATTACATAGCATAGTTAGGTAGCACCCCTGTGTTGTGCCCATATGACAATTATGTTCTCTGTTAAATATTAGGTAGCACCTATAGGTAGCGCCACTAAACACAAATGCCTTCAATCTTGAAAGTTTGTAGAGCAATTTGTGGTCTTTCATGATGACAAAACCATTTTAATTAAGTGCCTTGACTTTATAATGGGTAGTGCCTTTTACCACTGGGGAAACTATCTCTTATCAAAAACTCAAAACCCAACTAGTTAAACAATTAGCAGCTTGTATGATGGTACAACTAGTATGTGCATATCAGTTAACCCTCCCAAAAAGGAACAATTCTAAAAAATGAGGCTTACCATTACCAACTATTTTGTCATTTTAACACTTAGCCTCACACTCTTTTTGGTAGAAAGAGGATCTTCAATTGGCACAACAGACTTCTTCTTCTTAGCATTGACAAGATTTTTTAGTGTAGATGTGCTCTCCTTAGCTATTGGTTTATCATCCTCAATGGGAGCTTCAACCAATACCTGTAAATTCCTTTGGGCTGCCTCATCTTGAAAGTGTTTCATCTCTGCCTTTAACTTCTTGTTCTGAGACTGAAAGCCTTTGTTCTATCTGTAAAGATTCTTCAACTATTTATGAAGGGGCAGATCCTTTCTCATTGTAAACCTTGCCAAGTCAAGGGTATGATTGTATCCAACCATGAGCTCTTCCATCTGATCCAAGTGGACCTTGTCTTCTGCTTTAAGACGAGATATTTCTTTTCTTGAATCTCTAAGCTACTTGATAAGTCTTTTGTAGGTATGACTGTCAGGAGGGATAGTGGCATGCTCAGTCTTAATAGGATTTTCTTCAAACTCATTTTCCTCCTGCATGGGAAGTGTCTTGTCTACCTCATCAGGTTCCTTCCTTGCTCTACTTTTATTCTTCTTTCTATGCACAGGGGTTTCATCTTTTCTTACAACAGGATTCTCAATGCCTTTCTCAGAGGTTTCATCTTTTCTATCCAAAGTTCTTTTAGTACCTTTATCCTTATGTACAGGGGTTTCTTGCTTTCCTTCAGTAGACTGAAAGCTACCTTTACCCTTCTCCCTCTGAGTAAAAGTTTATGATTTCTCCTCCACGGGCCTTTTAATGTCTTTTCCCTTTTTATTTTTAATAGGGGGCTCAGGTAAGGGATGCTCTTTGAAAACCTCCTTAGGAATTGATGACCATGTGAAAGTTCTTTACCTTTCATTTTCAACTGTTGGAGGAGAAGAGGGAAAGAGGAGCTTCTTCCCTTTCTTGGATGTATCTTTGGTAGAAAAAGGCATCTCTTCTAAAGCTAGTGGAGGAGGTGGTGAAAAATCTCTGTGTGGAGAAGGACAAACTTCCTTCTCAGCTTCCATGACCTGCTTACTGATTTCTGAAACTTGAACAGGGGCTCTGCCCTTTCTCTTCCTGCCTATCCCTGCTTTAGTAGCACTGGTGGGTGAAAAAGGACCTAAAATTGTTTATTGAGGAGTAGATACTAGATCCATCTTGAAGTGAGAAGTAACCACAAAACGCTCCCATGACATATCCTTCTTTCCCAATTCCTCAGAGACTAACATTTTGATCAATCTAGAAAAGGCTAGAATCCACATCCTTAGATTTGGCTTGAACCCTATCTGACATTTTACCTATGCTTCTTAACAAGTAATAGGGAATATTCATCTCAAACTTAATAGTAAAATGAAGCAACATCCTTATGTGGTAATGGTACAATGTGTTAAATCTCCCTTCACAAGTAAAATATCTCTGCATGATCTTCAATAATCTGTCAAACTGTTCAACCAATTGATTTCTTGGCATACTCTTAGACAATTCATGGGCTTGATATTCAGGTTTAAAGAGATCCTTAGCAAAGGATGAACTCAAAACCATGGCCTTGAACCACTTTTCACCTGTAATGGGGATCCTTGTTGCAGCTGAGATAGAGGCTTCTGTTACCTCAAATTCCAAATCCTCAACCTTGGTTTCCCTACCATCAAAATGAAATGCAAACTCTTTTGCTACATCTGGGTGGCTTCTCTGCATGTTCTGACAGAAAGAGAGGCACCCTACTCTCTAAAATGCCTCTCTTTCCATGGGCTCTATATCAAAAAATGCATGTCCACCGGTTTTTTCCTAACTATCTTGCCTCCTTTGTGTGCCTTCTTTGATTTAGGGGTCTCCATGACTCAAAATGAGGGCTTTTGAAAGGATTTAAGGGATGGTATTGATCAAGAATCATTTGAATGAGGTTTCAAATATACGAGGATGACCCTTTGCAAATGAGTAAAACACTTGATTGTGAAATGAAAAGAGGCAGGGGAAGAAACGAGAGGTTAAGAAACGCCTCTGGGTAGCGCAACACATACGCAGAGGATAGGCTATTTACAGGCTTGTGATCTGAATGACTGAGGAAGGCAACAATAAAATAAAGAAGGCCAAACTATCATGCAAAGACGAGCCTCTTACGACTGTGGAAACTTGGCCAACCAAAACCCGAGCGCGAATTTCTTGTGAAAATTATTATTCAGAGGGGGGGCAACACGAGATACCTATGTAGTAGAAACCTGTCAGAATATTCAATGAAATCTCAGGGTGAGATTGTAGAAACTTGGGCCCTTGAACCCACTTCAGTATCGAGCTTGGTTGTCTTGTTGTCGCTTGATTAGAACATGTGAATTTGCACAACGCACCACTGTTGAGCCTTCCAAAAATTTAAATCGTTACAAGGCTCGTAAATGAAAGATATGGTAATCATATTTAACTAATTGTTGGCACTGAAAACAAGGGATATGACATCAGTTGTGGCAATCATGAATTGAGGTGGAAGTATGACGAACTGGATAGGCACTACAGAACTTCCTGATGAGTAGGCAGCGCTTCCAATTCAAAAATATGATTAGATAGGTAAGCGAGGATTATGAGGCATGCTTATGAGGTCATGAGTGAGGAGAGAGGTGTGTCACATTAGCCTAATCATGGGAGGTATTGACCTAGGGACAAATCATGAAAGGGACCAAAAATAATAAACCATGAGTTAAAAGGGTTCAAGGATCAAAAATCAAATTGAGGATCAAAACATGAGCTATGACTCAAAAGTTTAGTCATCCAAGGAGTCCTAACAAACATAACTTTAAAGGGATGAAAACTTCTTCAAAGAAAAATTAAAATCTAAGGCTTGAAAAAGATTGAAAACAAACTAAAAGACCCAAGGCAACTTGGTGTGATAACACCTTCTGTCTCTTTGATGGCTAGGTTCCTCAATTCCTCTAAGTCATCTAGGCTTTCTGAATCTCTACTAATCTAATAGCATTCTATAGGCTTCTCGGTTGAGAGCAAGTGAAGGTTAGTCTGAAGTTCCCTGCTATGCTTGACACATACTACTAAGTTTGATTTCTGATTACTATTATCTGTAAAAAGAAATTCTTTAATCTTTTGCAGGACTACTTCAAGCTCAGGGTACTTACATGTAAATGAGAAGTCCTTGCAAAAATGAGCTGCCAGCATCTGCCAGTCACTGGTATGTCTTCTGGTTTCCTCGTGTATGAACCAATGTTTCAGGATTGGTCCTATAGAGTGGGGAAATACCTAAAACCATAAATGAGAGGGTATTTCCGCAACTTGCCATTGTGTCACACACTGTTCAATATGTGCTTTAGGATCAGATTCTCAGTTGAACAGTCACGCAACTTGGAAATCTATCTGCATCTTTGGTTCCAACAGATCCTTTTTCTTAAACCTATACTTGATAGCTTGCTTCACATCATCCCAATCTATGAGTAAGGCTTTATTATTGGCCCACCATCTGGTAGGGGTGTCCTGAAAGGCTACATCTAGTACCAATATTATTTTATCTTCTACCACCTTGGTCCTTATATTCCATGTTGATTAGGAAACTGTCGAGTTATGAGGTGCCATCATATACTGGGTGTTCTCTAACTTTGGTCCCAACCCATATGGTTACTCTGACAGTTGCGCATCTTCTTGAGAATATTTCGTACGAACCTTGTTTCCAATTGTCAAAATCCAATTCTGAATCTTCATCTGCTGATAGTATGCTTCTCCAACTTATTGATCCATCAGCAGTAGGATTTATATAATCGTTCCTTGTTCCTTCTATTACGGTGTACAATTGATTGAATTCTTCTCCCTCCATATTATTGTCTGTTGGCTCTATATATCTGGGCCCTACATATGGATCTAAAGGTTGAACTACCTTTATTCCATCAGCCTCAAAGGTCATGGTGTATTTTTTAAAGTCGATTACTGCATAGTTTTCTTAGGCCCAATCAATGTCATGTAGTGCAGGGTAAGGGTCCTTATCTCCCATGATCTCAATCACTTCAAAGTCATCCACTGTCTTTAATCTTGCAACATCTATTTCCACATTCTCTAGTCTTCCTATGGGGAAGATACAATATTGGTTTGGTATTCTTAACTGAATTGAGGAATATGTCAGCCTAGGTATTCCTAAGGCTTCCCAGGTCTTCTTAGGCAAAATGTTCACATCAGATCCCAGATCCAACATGACATCCTTAATCTCAAATTCATCCAACTGGGCTGCTAGTCTGAATTCTTTTCCAGTTCATAGTTTTCTTCTCTGTAATCTCTGACTATTCTTCTCAGGAATATTATCCCTTATTCTTTCTTTTATGGGTTCTTCATTCCCTAGGACTAGGTATAGCGCATTGCACAACTTTTCTATTAATTGGTCATTTCCGAGAATGTTAGAAAATAATTGAAACCAAAGGTCAAGTACATTATGAGGTTGCTCAGTTTGTCTTGGAATGACTACAGGGTTTCTAGGTGCAGGGGGTGAAGCAAGGACTTGCGCCATCTTAAGATAAACAATAGGATGTGGGGTTTTTACTCTCATCTCAGGGCTAGGCATATTTTGAAACACTTCTACGACATATTTAAAGAACTATTTCTATTTTAGAGGGTCATACATGTCTTCCTTAGGTGTTTCTTTATGGATCTGGGGTAGAGTTTCAGCATCAGCTCCTGTCTTTGCTCCTCCTTGAGTAACAATATTGAGGTTGGGAAATTGTCCCTTAATAATTCTCTTAATTTTTGAGCTGATGAGGTTAGTTCCTCATTGTCGTACCCTATCTTCCCATTTTGCAATTAATTCTGGGCAGTCTTGATCAGTTGCGTGCCCATTGGTTCTGCAGTGAGAGCACCATGGTTTCCTTGGATGAGGATAGTCTCTAGCCATGTGACCTTTCTCATCACAGTTATAACATCTGCTTGGCCCTCTTCCCCCAGTTCTTCCTCCTCTGAAATATCCTCCGGCTCCACCTCCTCGACCTCCTCTGGTCCTTGAGGGTTTTCATTCACCCCAAGTGTTGTTCGGTCCAACCTGTCTGCAAGTGCGTCCAATGCTCTACATTGATTGGTAGTATGCGTGGTAGATGCGCAGAAATCACAGTGTACTGTATTTGGTACTATTGAAGATTTCTACATAATGGGGCATTGTCTTGGCCCATGCCCATGGATTCAGAAGATTTCACAATACTCAGTTGTTGGTGCTGCTTGGCCTCCTGGAAAAGCATGATAAGGGGTGGGGTTATGGAATGGTAAGTTCGCAGCCACTTGCACAACTCCTCCTGTGGGTCCTAGTGGGGGTCCCATCAGATTCTGAGGAGGTCCCATTCCCCTCATTCGTGGAAATTCGTTCACCATATGTCCTTCTATATAACATCTGGTCCACCAAACCTGCGGTCGCCTTGGTCTAGGTATTTTCATATCTTGAATCTTTTCTGTGAGTGCCGATATTTTCCCTTGTAGTTGCATCAAGTTCGCATTTGTTGGGGGTCTGGTCACTCTTAGGCTCTCAGGGTATCCTTCCATGGATTCAATCTTCATTTATTGTTCCAAGGCATCTGTTAAGGTGGCTATCCACTGTTGCGTTAGCGGAATCCAGGTCAAAGGTAACAATCCATGAATGTACCATTCCCTTTGATTTTCCTCATGGATTGGATGTGCTAACCTCCCTATATCATCTTTAAACTTCTGGTTTTATTCCTAGGATGATTCCCCTTCCCATTGTTGGATCTCGCGCAACTCAGACAAAGCCAGTTGTTATGTTTGAGGTAGTTTGAATTCTGCTATGAACCTTGTCCTTACCTGGCCAAGTGTGAATGCTTGACCTTGAATTCCTGGCACTCCTAGCTCAATGATCTTCATGCACCACTTGAGAGCGCGACCTCTCAAGGTAGTCTGGAACTTGACCAACTTATTCGCATTCGGGGTCCCTCTGGATCTCCAGATGGCTTTACACAAGAACCAATGTTGCTCAACATCTGCGTCTCCCTTACCCCAAAATTCTAGGTATCGGGCAATCAAACCTCCTGCATGGCCAACCATTTCCAATCTTGTTGTCCTAATCAAAATAAAACCTAACGGTATTGCTTGCAATCTACCAGGGGATCCCAATATCCTCCATGTACTCGTACTTCCTAGTGGTGATTGACTAACTAATTGTACTGGAATAGAATTAGTATGAGGAGGTAGTATCAAGTTACCACTTGTATAGAAGACACTTGGGGTATCGACGATTTGGGATTGGCGCCACTGGCTTCAGGGAGGTTTTATTTGATCTGGGGAGTCTCATTTTCTTCCACTAGAACGATCTCTTCAGCCAGATTCTTGATCTCTCCTGTCATCAGGGCTGAATATTCTCTTTCTTCTTCAAGATTCATGTCGGCTTCTACCTCTCTTACGTCTACACCTTCTCCTTCTTGTCCAACCTCCTGGGGACTTCTTTCTCTCTACGCTTCTCTCTCACTTAAAATTTGACTGGCCAGTCTTTCCTGTCTTCTCATCTTCCGCAACTCTTCCATACGTCTTTACTCTACTTCTACTGATCTGACTCCTTTCCTCAACTTCTTAGACTTTCTTGTTGCTTTCTTGATCTTTTCACGCCACCACTTCTCAACTATGGCAACTCTCTTCAAGGCCCACTCATCTTTTGAGTCCATTTCTTGTTGTTTCCCCCCCATTTGTCAAAGAACCATTCCCCTCTCTCAAGCCATGAATCTACCCCAACCTCTCCCTACCCCAAGTGAGGGTGTTTACGTTTCCATATCAATCGGGGACATTGTCAACATCCCCTCTTCCATCAAGAAAACTTTAATCCACAGGGGGATCTCTCTCAGTAGTCTTTCCCTTGTGTATTTGTTGAAAGTCGCCTCTGCACGTGAAAAATATTGGTGGTTCTTAGCTAAACAATCGATAATATATCCTTCTAATGTGGTATTGACCCAGAAATCAATTGCCCACGTGACTAGACAATCCAGGTGATGAAGTGATGCAATATTTTTTGTATCCCAAGTACAGATCCTCTTGACTCATCCTTGGAACTCTGAAGCTTCTTAGAGCCTCTTTATCCAGTGGAAAAGTTCTTATGGAAACTTAACCCAGAAAATCTCATACTGGTCGCTTGATCTTTCTGAGTAAAAGACTTCTTCATGAGTATCTTCCACCGATTTTCCCCTCAGTTCCGCTTCTTTCCATATGAAGGCATCACAGTTTCTTTCCCACCATTGGTCAATACTAGATCTATGAATCCATGGATGCATCCTCCCTACAGGCTCCTTTTTAATGTAGGTCCCGACAACAAAACCTTTTTGTTGCCGCAAGTTTGATCAGACTAGGGTCCTTCTCAGGTTACCAACAAAAGGTATCGAGTAGTCTAGAGTGCTGGCATTTTCATCTCCTTCGAAGAGAAGAAGTCTCACCTGAAGCGCTGCTGAGACAAATAGATAGGGAAGGGTAAGGAAGACACTTAGGAGGATTCACATAACCTTCAGGACTCATCATGATCTTGCGCAAGACATCTAATTATTGAGTAGTTCTGAATCCTATGTGTGCAAGAATCGAACCTAATTATGTTGTGGAAAATAAATTAAACGCAAAACCATCATGAAGAACTTATAAACCATAAAGAAATACTGTAATGCATGAGTAAAACACAAGAAGACATAGCACATTTTGAAAATTTAGATCCTTCTTTATATTATATTCATAATCTTCCTTCATTTACAATCTCAGAACCATACTATAGTGCTCTTATTACAGACTCTTGGCTCTAGACTCATGTCACAGAGCTCTAACTCTCAAAAGGGTACAAACCACATTACAGACTCAGACCTTTTCTTGATTCGACTGACCACAACCTCACAAGAGGGAAAGACCAGACTAAACTTAATCACAATTCAGTCGAACCAATAGCTAACCCTTTTAAAATCATGTTCATCCCTATATATAAGCTAGGTTGTGTCTTCTATCTCGTCGTGCACACTTTCTCGTTCTGTTGCAACCATTGTTGCTTAGCTAGCATTGCACTGTCTTTCACAACTAATTTATGTTTCTCTTTCTTGCTCTGTTGTCCAGCTTCTTCTGAGGCTTGTGCAACTTGTGCTCAGTCAAATATTGCTCGATTCCTTATCCCAAAAATGAAGGGCCCAACACCCCCCTCTAACGTATTTCGGGGGAATTGAACCTGAGTCAAGGCTTTCATACCATGTTAAGGTTTTCCATACCAAAACCCGCAAGTATTAATAAAATTCCAAACCAACAATGTCACCTTGAGTGGGTGGTTAGTCCCATGTTCCCAGGGTGGTTGTTAGTCTACAAGATCGATTCCTAGAAGTGTGACAATTAGTCCAACACTTGGTTGATGAGTTCATTGGGCTCGTGAAAATCTATGATAATTTTAGGATTTCTCACACTATTCTTTTGAATATATAATGGGTTTTCTTCATGCTTCTCATCATCGCCATCATTAAAAATTTCTAAATGTTCAATTGCAAGTGTTCTATGCAGCTTGCACAAGCAATATAGATGCAAATATAGTTCACAGAGTCATACACCATTGTTGTGTGAAATTGGACCAACAATTAGTCTTCTTCTAATTAGGAAGAGGAGATATCTAGAACCAAGGGTGAATGCTATGAGAAATGACTCGAGTAATGTGAATAGTAGTCATTGTATGCAGCTGGATATAATATTGTGTGTGAGAACATTCCTATTGTTCTTTGTGGAAACAAGGTACATTTGAAAAATATACAAGTGAAAGCCAAGAAAGTTATTTTTCATAGGAAGAAGAACCTTTAGTACTATAAGAAGTGGAGTGTTGGACTGTATTGGCACAACATGATCTCATTAAACGGTCTTCAAATCAAAGAAAACATAATTGAGTCCTTTAGACAACAGTTGGAGTAATTCTACATAGAGCATAAGCTATGAGAAACTGAATAAGCAATTGCATGCTCATATCCCCATGGTACATGTGCACAGTTGGATTGAATTGTTGATGGAGTTTTGCAGCTAGTTGTTGAGTGTAAGTTACACCACACAACAATGAGCCTTTGGTAGGAATATTACTGGTCTTGTAGCGATTGGAAGAATAGAGTTCAATGTATAGGGCAGAGGTTACACAGAAAACATAAACCTTATCTTTATTCTCAGCACAAAGATCTTGATATAAGACATGTAAAAAAGATAAAAAATTATTTTCTAAGAACAAAGATCTTGGTATAATACAGATAAAAGAGATGCAAAATATCCATGTTAGTGAAGTAAGTGGGTTATAAATCCTGATCAATGTTCCAAAAGCAAGTTGCCCAATTTTGTAAACACATATTTAAAGTAATTTAAAATTTTTACACCAGTGGAAGGTATTGAAATTTGAAACAATGTGGTAGCCCTTTTGTGACTCACATGACAAGAACGTAAAGGGATGGTTGGGGACACATTTTTATATTTAATTGCTCCCATCAATAAGAGCATTGTCGGCGAGACATAATGTCTCATTATTGTTTGTGTGTGCACAGTATTTCCAACAAAATCTGGAATTTAAATTCCAACAACCAAAAAGTTAAAAAATGCAATTAAAAAATTTAGTAAATGTTTGAGTCGATCTAGATTATTAAAATTGCCACATCTACAATAGATTGTGGGATAATATAAAAATTTTGTTAATTATTAAACAACGCTCATCACAATGGACAGTGGACAAAAAGGACACGCAGTTTCCCAATTTGAAGTGCTTTTGAAGCCACTAATGATAAAGAATAAACCTTTGTTTATTCAATCTTTTTGGAGCAAACGAGCTTGTTGTTTAAGCCTTCATAAATATCTTATTCAATCTTTTTGAAACGAAAGCACTTTCGATAAAGTTATTCTTAAGAAATATATAATTCAATTCGTGAGAACAGGAAACTACGTTTTATGAAATAAACAATCTGCACGTTTCGATCCCCGGAGGCATCCTACGAGGAGTAAGCAAAATCAACTGTTTATTTCGCTGTACTCACATGCACATTCGAATTAAGTTAAATCCGAAGAACGAGTAATCTAAAGTACAAGTACGATATTCTTTACAATACCCACTATAATACCCACTATATGTGCTTTTGTTTAAAAATGGAATTATAAATCCAGCGGAGGATGTAGGGTATGTAGTGAAATCTTTGAGCTGAGGGGGTTTCTTGTCCCACAAACAAGGGGTCTCATACACCAATTTGGTATCAAGATTTAGCCCTTGTTTCATACACCAATTTGATGTTTGACTTGAGAGTGACCTTAAAATTATGTTTTGGGTGAGATGTATAATTCCTTCTAAATTGAAAAAGAGCTTTGCACCTATACGGATTAAATGCATAATAAATCCAAAGTCAAAAAATGAGTTTAAGTGATTTGATCTAACAAAGAAAAAAATCATCCGAAATATAAAACATAACTAGGCATTGAGGATTTATGGGGTACCCTAAATCGATACCTTTAGAGTACCTACATACCCCATAGAATCCAAACCTTTAGGGCACGAACATTAAAGTTTAAACGTATATCATTTGACCTCATGCTAACTACTAAATTTAGGGAAGTTTCATCATTCCCGTTGTGGATACAAGGTTCACATCAATGTTATCAAAACCAAACCGAAACTGGTAAAACTGATCGGTACGATCAGGTCACAGGCAAAACTTGTTCAAACCGGCCATTCAAACTACCCTTGACCAGTTTCGTATGGAACCGAGTTCCTTCAAGGAACTATTTTTTTTTCTCAAATCGGTCGGTTCCGTACAACTGTCGTATGGACATAAAAGTAAGGGGATTTGCAAATTTAAAAATAAAAATAAAAAAAGGGGCATGCAATGGAAGGTTCTAGAAATGTCTAGAGCCACTCATAAACCTATAAAAACAACCCACCCACTTTATTTCACTCACAATATTCACTTGGGTTCTCTTGAGTTTGTGAGCTAAGAGTTTTTGTTGATTTTAGAGAGTTGATTGCAGGGCTGATTTGGAGAGGTTGCTAGGTTGATTTGAAGAGCTAATTGTTGGGCTCATTTGGAGAGTTATTTTGCTAAGTTTCTTGGACCAAATTTGGAGTATATTTGGAACAGAGTTGGAGTTGATTTGGAGTAGACTTGGACAAGTTTTCTTGGGAAGATTTGGAGCTGGTTTTTTTGGGCAGATTTCAAGGTATTTAAACTATGCACTTACTCCCAAAAACCGTAGTGATTACTCTCCTTAAAATTATTGTTGTTTTCTCTTAGCAATTAAAAAAACATAGGGTTTTTATTTGCAGATTTGTATTTGTTTCCATGGCTCCTAAAGAGAAGAGGGATCCAGCATGGCTTCATTGTCAACTAATTTATGGGAAAATGGTTTGTAATTATTGCAAAAAGGAGGTTGGTGGGGGAGGTATTCATAGGATCAAGCAACATTTAACCCATGCAAGGGGGAATGTAAAACCATGCAAGCAACCCCACCCCCTCTATTTCACTCACACTATTCATTTGGGTTCTCTTGAGTTTGTGAGCTAAGGGTTTTTGTTGATTTTAGATAGTTGATTGCAGGGCTAATTGGGAGAGGTTGCTAGTTTGATTTGAAGAGTTGATTGTTGGGCTCATTTGGAGAGTTCTTTTGTTGAGTTTCTTGGACTAGATTTGGAGCAAAGTTGGAGTTAATTTGGAGCAGACTTGAACAAGTTTTCTTGGGTAGATTTGGAGTTGGTTTTTTTGGGCAAATTTCAGGGTATGTAAATTATGCACTTACTCCTAAAAACCATAGTGATTACTATCAAAATTAATGTTGTTTTCTCCTAGCAATTAAAAAAAATAGGGTTTTTATTCACAAATTTGTATTTGTTTCCATGGATCCTAAAGAGAAGAGGGATCCAACATGACTTCATTGTCAATTGATTGATGGGAAAATGGTTTGTAATTATTTCCAAAAGGAGGTTGGTGGGGGAGGTATTCATAGGATCAAGCAACATTTAACCCATGCAAGCGGGAATGTAAAACCATGCAAGAAAGTTTCTGATGAACTAAAAGTTGAGATGCAGGGCCATCTTGATGCCTATCAAGTAGATAAAGCCAAGAATAAGAAGGTTTGAAAAGAGGTGGGGAGAAGTAGTAGTGGAACTCAATTTGAGAGTGATCTTTAAGATATAATTCCTAGTTTTGAGGAATCCTTTGCTTTCCCAATCCTTGGGTGTGATCCGTATACCAATCCTAGTGAAGAACATGTTGGTGGAAGTGGCACTGGTGCATCAACATCCAAAAGGCCTCATGGTAAACTTGAGTCATTTTTTGTACCCCACACTACCCCTGGTGCTTAACCCACTATTGATGCCAAGTAGAAGAAGATAAAAAGGGAGGTTGCTTGGGAATGCATTTCTAGGTGGCGTTATGATGCATACATACCTTTCAATGTTGCAAGGTTTGTTTATTATCAACCTATGTTGTATGCTATAGCTTCATGTGGTCCGGGATTCAAGGGACATGGTTATGAGGATATTAGGGGGAATATTTTAAAACATGAACTTGAAAGAGTAAAGGAATACCTCTTAGAGTTCAATGAGTCATGGTATAAAACAAGGTGCACAATCATGTTTGATGGATGGACTGGGGGATCCCACACCATTCTCAACTTCCTTATTTATTTCCCTAAAGGAACTATGTTTCTTAAATCAATGGATGCATCTGATCAAGTGAAAGATGCACATTTACTATTTCATCTTTTGGATGAAGTAGTTGAGGAGGTGGGGGTGCAAAATGTTGTACAGGTTATCACAGATAATGCCTCAAATTATGTTGCAGTTGGAAGGATGTTAGAGGAAAAGCATCGTACCATTTGGTGGACTCCATGTGCAGCCCATTGTTTGGACCTCATGCTTGACGATATTGGGAAAATTGAATGGGTGAAAAACATAGTGGAACAAGGTAAAAGCATAACAAGGTACATTTACAACCACACATGGGTTTTGACCCTTATGAGAAAAAACATTGGTGGAAAAGAGATTGTCAGGTCAACTATCACACATTTTTCAACGAATTTTATTACATTGCAATCCATGATCAACCAAAAAACCAACCTGAGGAACATGTTCTCTTGTGATGAGTGGAATGCATCTCAGTGGAGAAAGAAGGCTGAAGGAAAAGACATTGTCTTGTCAGGTCAACTATCACATGTTTTGCAACGAATTTTCTTACATTGCAATCCATGATCGACTAAAAAACCAACCTGAGGAACATGTTCTCTTGTGATGAGTGGAATGCATCTCAGTGGAGCAAGAAGGTTAAAGGAAAAGCGATTGTTGAAAAAGTGTATGAGAAATCATTTTGGAAAAGGGCAAAGGAGATAGTGGTATTTAGTGTGCCTCTTGTGAAAGTCTTGGGAATGGTGGATGGTGATAAACCAACCATGGGTTTTATTTATGAGGCCATGGATCAAGCCAAGGAGGCAATAAAGGAAGCATATCGGGTAAAAGACAAAAGTATATTCCTTTGTGAAGAATCAATGATGAAAGATGGAATAAACAATTCCATCGTCCTTTACATGCTATAGGATATTACTTGAATCCCATGTAAGTAGTAAGTAATTTCAAAGTTTTTAAGATATATTATTAAATTTTAATTGCAAATGTTTAAAATTTAGCTAATGTTTCAAACTCATTGACTCTTAAGTTTTAACTCTTTGAAACGTACCATTACACAAAATATTTTGAAGCGGATGGGGAAGTAAAAGAAGGATTATATAAATGCATTGAGTGCATGGTCCCTGATTCCAACAAACAAGATGAGATAGACAACAGACTCTTTCATTTCAATGAGAGTATTGGTACCTTTGGCATGGCTATGGTTGTTTGAAGTAGAACAAAATATCCACCAGGTAAGTAATTGTAAAGTCTTTCAATTATATTATTCATGGAAAAAATTAAGTCAAACTTTCAAAATCCTTTGCTAAATCTTCTTTGCCTTTACATTGTTATAGCCCTAAAATGCCCTACTCATGCATACATGGCATTGAAATTCTTGCTTGCATAATTTTCCAAATCACCGCTGAGGATCTCTATTTAAAAAAACATTTTTTAGAGCATGTACGCATGATCTAGGTGGATATCAGTGGCCACCCACCTCTTCCAACTGGATCAAAACAATTTTCTAACAATTTTGGCAATTTACTATTTTTAGCAGTTTTTAAGTTCCAAGGCCATTTTTAGGGCCTAAATGAAGGTTTTTCTGGATCGAGCTTTTCAATGATAGCCCAAGCCTCTATTTTTTCCCCCACAATGAATATCCTCAACGATACCTTTCCAACGAGCTATTGTGCGCCCCAAATGGAGATCGTATGCCAAAGTTACGCCCACGAGAAGTTGATACACCAAACTACCCAAAACGGGGTCCACAAAACTGTTGGCTTTTCATCTTTTGGGGTTAGGGTTTTGGATTTTCTTTATGATAAAAATGCCTTTGGAGCCTCATTGTAAAATCATCTTCTTCCGAATGTGAGTAGCGGACACATCTCTTCTCAGAGATAAGTTACCACCATTCTAGCGAGTCTTTCACTATGTATTTTTACAGTCTTTGTACATTTTCGCTCATTAATAGAAAATTGTGTATCATTGTATCTATGTGTTTATGGTTGCATCTTTGATACATTTATGTTATATTATTTGATATCTGAGATACCTATGTACATTTATTTATTATATCTACGCTCTCATTTCATGCCGAAAATAATCTGGATCGGTGGTATCAGAGCTAGATGCTCTTGATAATTTTTCATTGCATGTCCCCAACGAGGTCTGAGTATAGAAATTTGGGTCTTGAGCTTGTCTCTCTTGAGAAAAATTGTTCTCTCACTCCCAAGAAACCCTCCATGGTGGAAGAACAGAAAAATGACAAAGCAGGTGATTCTATTAATCTGTTGCTTGAGCAAGCTCTCACGAGACAGAGAAACGAAATGATGGAGAATTTTTCCCACATCCTTCAATGCATGTCGATAACAACGGGTGAGTCTTCATCAAGCAGACACTTTGGATGCACCTCTCCTTTCAAGGTACAAGTTAATTTTGATATTCCCATATTTGAAGGACAGATAGATGTGAATGCCTTAGAAAAATGGTTAAATCTGCTAGAAGGTTATTTCTCAATTCATAATTTCTCTGACAGGTTAAAGATCACCTTCGCACTCCTTAAGGCTCTACCCCATGTCAAACATTGGTGGGAAACTTTCCGGGAGCAAAGTTCCACAGAGGAGTCTGGAATATATGGGGTCGAGCCCACTTGGGATTTTTTTGTGGATGCAGTAAAGGAACAATATTACCCTATTGGAAACTATGAGGACCAGTACATGAGATGGACCACACTGTGGCAAGAAAGGGGCCAAGAAGTTTCGAATTTCATCAATACCTTTCATACCTTGTGCACCAAGCTCGGTATCAAAGACTCTGAGTGAAATTTGGTTCTGAAATATTGCGGGGCTCTACACAGATACATCCAAACTGAAATGGATTTTTTGGACATCTCATCACTCAGTACTTCTTATCAATATGTTGTTAAAATCGAGCAGAAATTTAAGCACTAGAACAAACGATATTTCAAGTCTGCAAATATGCAACAACCAAAGTATGATAAAGATGTCCCTAACAAATAGTCTCCCCAAAACCAGTCTAATACACATGAAAAGAAGGGTCACAGAAAGACGAAGAAGGACACTGAAAAATGGTGCGATTTCCACAAAATCCCCTGGCACAACACCGATGAATGTCACTCAAAACAATCATTGGTGGCTATGATCAAAGACAAGGAGCCAAACCTTGATTCAACATTTGATTCAAAAAATATTGATAGAAGACATATCATCGATGTAGACCCCACTTGTAACGTCCCCGACCCTCAAACCTCTGTCGGGTAACGCTACCTAAACAACTGTATCTTTTAATTTCTACTCTGATACCATTTTGTGACATTCCCATCCTTAAACCAACAGGCCAGGCCATGCCACTGAATAACTTTCATGCTCTGATACCATATATATTTATATACATATCTATCTAATGCAATTTAAAAATTTATAGCATTATGTTCATACACATATTCATGAAAAAACAACATTAAAACATACATGCAATATATACAAAAAACTCTAATAACATTATAACTTGATTTCAAGATACACATCATATAGAGAACATAGATTTGGTACGTATATTTTAACAGATGACCACCAACTGTGTGCAGATATTCCATGAACCTCCCAGCCTTAGACCATGCTACTCATCACGCTCAACAGTGGGTCACCCTCGAGCTGGGGATAAACTCCATTGGGCAAGGGATTCCTAGGCTTAGAAAGGACAACAGAAAATTCGCACAGATTGACAAGAAGGAATTTCTCCCAAGAGCCACTTACGCCCACATCCCACAGACTTTCATTCACCACACACCCGTCCCACCCTAGGAGTGTACACCTTCACTATCACAATTCCATCGGATATCCACCTCCCTTATAGGGATTCAGTAACAGGCTGGACCAGAATTCTCAGAGTACTGTAGCTTCTATGGAACTCCCTCCAGGAGAAATCACTTCCTCGGCACACTCTCTCACCTAGAGATAGTTTCTCACAGGCCTAACAACCTGCCTCTTTTATCTAGCTCCTAAGTCCAGCGGGTAACTTCCGTAGCAAAAATTGGGTATGGATCTGGTAATGAAAGCAAGCCACACCAGTCCAGAGAAAATGTGGGTAGCAAGAGAAAAGGCTAAGGCGCGATATGGCTCAGAAAATACACAGTCATGCTGCATTTCACAGGAAAAATGGTTAGCTTCATAACATGGGTGTGCGGGTTCATAAGTTGCAGAGATCGATGATGGAGGCAATGGTTGGTTGTGTCAAGGATCTTCCTATCTCAGTATGTGTATCAATGGGGAGTATGGATGACTTCCAGAGTGGCGACCATCGTGAGAATAGTGAGGGAACCCCAAACGAGTTGACTTTCCCACCTAAAAAATGTATGCGCCCAGGTTGACACATGTCTTCTTGAAGCTGCATGAACTCCACTTAACACTCGCTCCCTTTCCCCGGAAACTTAGGACAACATGGTTATGTGAAACCTTAGCCTATAGGAAATAATAATATAATATTATGCCTTTAGAGGTAAGTCCTATATCTTAGCCCATATTCCTAGACACTTAGCCCCTTTCCTTTCCCTACCTAGCAGAGCTTAGTCCCCCATAACTCTTTTTTCCTGGTCGGTATACACGCAACAATGTAATTTTATTAATGATGTGAGAATTTACATATACAAAATCAGGCTCATTGGCCTTAGCATCTGGGCTATCTGGCCTAATAAACACATAAGTCTTCCAACTTATAAACACTTGGCTCACCAGCCTATAAACATAATTACAATTCAGCAGGGGCTCGACCTTAGGGTGTTACAATCCCCTCCCATTATTTTTGCACTATCCTTAGTGCAACTTATTTACACAACAATATAAATATTTCCAAAATCTTCAAAAATATGTGGGTACTCTGCCCGCATAGCATCTTCATTCTCCCATGTTGCGTCCTTAGGACCGTACCAGGTCCACTAAACCTTTACAAGATTTATGACTCGATTCCAGAGTTTCTTTCTCTTCCAGTCCAGTATGTGCACAAGATGCACTTGCAAAGCGCCTTCTTGCTCCACTTGAGTCACATTCCAATCAATCACATGATTAGCATCGGGTATATACTTCTTGAGCAATGATACATGAAATACATTATGAATAGTCATTTATGCATGCAATGCAAGAATATAAACTACTGGTCCAATCCTTTCTAGAATTTCAAATGGTCCACTATATTTGGCTACCAACTTGGAACATCTTCCCAACTTCAAGGAAATTCTATTAGCTTTCACCTTCAGGAAAACATGATCACCCACTTTAAACTCCCTGTGGTTTCTTCCTTTGTTTGCATAGCTTTTCTTCCTGTCTTGGGAATCCTTCAGATTCATCTTTATCTTTAACATTTGCTCTTCCATTTCCATGAGAAACTCTGGCCCAACCACTTTCCTATCAGCTGGGTTGTCTCGGCTTACTGGGGTGTTGCACTTTCTGCCATAAAGTGCTTCAACGAGCTCATCTTCAATGATGCTTGATACCCATTGTTGTAGGAAAATTATACCAAGTGTAGGTAGTCCTCCCATCTGCATGGTTTTTCCATCACATACATCATTAGCATATCTTCTATCACTTGATTTACTCTTTTTGTTTGTCCATCAGACTCAGGATGATAATTTGTGTTGAAGTTCAGGTTCATTCTGGACCCCTTGAATAATCCTCTCCAAAACTTTGAGGTAAAATTTGGGTCTGTGTCAGACACAATTGTCTTGGGTATGTCATGCAAGTATGCTACTTCCCTCATATAAATATCAACAACATTAGTTGCCTTGTGAGTAGTCTTCAATGGAATAAAATGGGTGGCCTTCATGAGCTTATCTACCACCACCATGATGGAATCATGTTGTTTGTTTGTTCTGGGTAATCCTGTGATGAAATCCATTTTCACCACTTCCCACTTCCACTCAGGAATGGGTAATGGATGGAGAAACCCAGCTAGGTGTCTATGCTCATCTTTGACCCTTTGACACTCCATACATCTAGAAATGTACTCTGCAATTTCTTTCTTCATACCTGGCCAATGGTAATGGCTCTTGATTGTTGAAAACATTTTTTGATATCCTGGGTTTCCTGCATAAGGTACATTATGCATCTCTTTTAAAATTGCACTCCTCAATTCCGGAGAATCTAGTACATAAATGTTTTTTTTTTACAAGATAATTCCATCAATTCTCAATTCGTAATCTTTAGCTTTCTACTACATTTTACCTTGTTGCATTTTAGTTACTAGTTCCATGTATTGCAAATCAACTTTTGTAGCCTCGGAAATTTTGCCTTTAAGATCCATCTTATAGATGCTAATGGTTGTAGCATGCAGTTCATGCACTCTCCTGATGAGTGTATCAACCACTTTGTTCTCCTTTCCTTTGATGTTCTTAATATCAAAGTCATACTCACAGAGGAATTCCAACCATCTACTCTGCCTAGCATTCAAAGTAGGTTGATCAAACAAATACTTCATACCATTATGGTCTGTCCTTAACTCAAACCTCTTTCCCATGAGGTAGTGCCTCCACTTATTCAAGGTGTGCACTATGGCTTCCAACTCCAAATCGTGAGTGACGTAGAGCCTTTCACTCTCTTTCAATTTCCTAGATTCAAAACATATCACAAATCCATTCTGGCTTAGGACTCCACCCAGTCCTTCTTTGCATGCGTCTGTGAAAACCACAAAATCTTCATTCGGATATGTCATCTTCATAATTGGAGCATTGGTTAACAACTGCATCAATTGTTGGAAGATCATTTCACATTCTCTTATCCATTGAAACTTCTTCCCCTTCCTTTGCAAGGAAGTGATGGGATGAGTTATTCTTGAAAAACCTGCAATGAACCTTCTGTAGTAGCTAGCTAGACCAATGAAGGATCTGACGTCTGTCACATTTTTAGGTGTTGTCCACCCTTTAATGACCTCAATATTTTCAGGGTCCACTACTATCCCTTCTTCAGATATGATATTCCCCAAATAGTGAATTTTGTTTTGATAAAATGAGCACTTGCTCAATTTGGCATACAACTGATGCTCTCTTAGAACTTGCAACACCATCCTCAAATGATGCTCATGCTCTCCTTCCAACTTTGAATATACAAGGATGTCATCCAAAAAGACAATGATAAACTTGTCTAAATATTCTCAGAAAATGCCATTCATCAAACACATGAAAACATATGGCGCAATTGATAACCCAAATGGTACCACTGTGAACTCATAATGACCATACCTTGTCTGAAGGCAGTCGTATTGATGTATTCTTATTTAATCCTTACCTGATGGTATCCTGACCTGAGATCTATCTTTGAAAATATCCTTGCATCCTTCAACTGATCGAAGATATCATCAATCCTTGGCAGAGGATACTTGTTATTTATAGTCACTTTGTTCAACTGTCTGAAATCGATGCACAATCTCAATGTCCCATCTTTCTTCTTCATGAACAAGACTAGGGAAGCCCAAGGTGACACACTTGGGAATATNACACCTTCTTCAGAAATTCTTCAAGATTCATTTGCAACTCCTTCAGATCTGGTGTACTCATTATGTAAGGAGTTTTTGATACTAGAGTTGTTCCATGCATTAAATTTATAGAGAAATCAATATCTCTCTTTGGAGGCAGTCCTGGTACCTCCTTGAAAACATCTTCAAAATATTCCAGGACTGCATGATCCTCCAGATTTGGCACCTTATCCTTAGATTCTTCCTCCATATGGGTTGCGAATATTTGATATCCCTTCATGTAACACTTCTTTAACTATATTGCTGAGATTTCCCGGATAGTAACTCCCCTGGGAATTCCTTGGACTGCTCTTTGATTTCCTTCCTCATCCAAGAAAGTGAATTCTTTGTTATGAAAGTCTAATATGGCATGGTGTTGGTCCAACCTATCCATACCAATTATGAAATCATATGATCACAAAGGAAAGATTTTCATATTTTCCTTAGTACTCAGTCCATTCATGCCGACTGGACATGATTTAACTAACTCGACAACCTTTCTATTGGCTCCTGTAGCCAGTTGCACCAGCCAAGATTTCCCATGCTTTCTTCTTGGTAATTGAAATATTTCCACTACCTTAGGATCTATATAGCTATGAATATCCCCTGAGTCAATTAAAATAGTAAAGGCATGGTTATTGATAATACCTTCAACTTCAATCATGTGTGATTGAAACTCAACTTGCTTGTTGTCTAGGGCTGCATAGATTCTTGGTACTCTTATGCCCATGTCCTCCACTATTTATGCTTGTTGAACATTATGAAAATATCTCACCCTATCCTTTTTGTGAGGGAAATTTCTATAATTATGATCTTCTTTATAACCCCAACACTGCATAGGTGTATTCCTTGGCCTTTTCCCACCTACTTCAGCCATCCCGGGCTCCCTCAAAATTGGTTGTCCTTGAAGTCTATTTCTGAAAAATGGTGACTTGTTCCCCTTCTGCCTCTGCTCCCTCTTAAACTTCCTCTTTTCTTCCAAATATTTTTGGAAAGTAGGCTTTCCTTTTTGTTGATCATATAAGAATTTTTCTCTCATTATAGTTTCTTCCAGAGTCTTGGGATCATCATATTGGATTTTATCACTGATGAAAGATGGAATCCCACTCAGATAACTCTGGATCTTGATAGCCTCATCCTTAATGAAAGGAACATACTTCAACAACTCTAGAAATATCATCTCATATTCATCTATAGTCATGTTGCCTACTTTAAGTTCAAAGAACTCTTTCATCTTTTTGTCATAGTATCTCTTGGCTAAGTACTTCTTTTCAAAATGTTTCTTGAATTCCTTCCTAGTCATATTTTTCTCCTTGAGGAACTGTACTTGCACCAGTTGATCCCACCATATGGATGCCTTTACTTTAAGTTGGTAGATGGAAATTATTCCCTCTGCATGAGAGGAATAGTTTTTCAATTGGAAGTACTTCCTCATGCCTAGCAACCATGTCTCAACATCTTCATCCTTTTGGTGCTCTCCATCAAAATTAGGAGGGTTGATCTTATTCATTTCTCATTTCAACTCATCCACCCTAGACCTCCTATGATTTCTGGTAGGATATGGACTTGAACTGATGTCTGGCATCCTTTTGGAATTTCTTTGGGAGTGCTAGTGATGTTTTCTACCACTTCTTCCTCTTCTTTCCACATCATGGGTCTCGTGACTTCCTGATTTACTGGATCCACTTTCCTTATCCAATTTCTTTTCAATTCTTTCCAGGCTCCGTACCAAATTCATATTGAAGTATCCATGTTTCTCTCTGGCTCTCATAATCCTTTTGTTATCTACCCGATGAAATTGGACATCTTTCTGCAAATTCTTAATGATTTTCATCGTGCTCACTTCTTTATATATTTCTTCTCCATTCCCATTAGAGTTTGTCCCTTCAACTCCCAAATGGACATACATTCCTCTAACTTCATCCTCTAGACTGTAAGCGTCCTTGTCTGTTATGCAACAGTTTTCGGGTGCTAGCCCCTTTTCTTTGGCCCTTAACTTGCATGTGACCACGACTGTGACCGATTACTAAACCAACAAGTGCTTACTCCATGCTTCAGAGTTTCGGGCTTCGGGTGTTTTCAATTCACTGCAATGCCAATATCCTGAACTCTGAACTCGCGAAGTTCGCAACTGACATCAGAGGAATCGATGGTCTCCACTCTCTTCTCAAATCAATGGCCACAATTAGCTTCAGAACTCTGTGCTTCAAGGTTTACAATGCCTTCAATACCACAAATACCCATAGTGACAACTCTCCAGAGTGTCAGATATTCTGACACGCGTCCACGACGTTCAACAGTCACGATGAACTTTGGCACTTCGGCCTTCGAGAGTTCTCAACCCACATGACCCCACTTTCCTTTAAAGTGGATATCCTCTGAAGTGCAAGATCTAGTGCCACGCGTCCCCTGTGACCATCAGGAGCCCCACTAGCCATGCTAAAGAAGAGTGCCATGTGGCAAAATATTAGAAGCGAACACATGGTCCAGTATGACGGGTGACACGTGTCACGCTCTAACTATCATTTCTATTCTCCAAAGGTCCTTAACTCATTGACACGTGGAACACATCCCATGTGTCCACGTCATCCCTGGTGAAGTCAGTAGACCACATCACTTTGGGAATTTGGGATTTAGACGATTTTACACTTGCATTCCTCAATATCTTGAACTCCGAACTTCCGAACTACTTTACCTTTCGAGGTCAACATGGTACAACTTTCAAAAATTAAGGTGGTGGCACATGGCACGTCTAATAAGGGTCCACATATCCATTGGTGATGTTATCATACCACACCACTTATGTTCCTCATCTTCGGGGCTTCGGGCTTCGAGAATTTTCACACTAGCACACTCCAATTCTCTTGAACGTCGAACTCCTGAACTGTTGTGAGATCTATAGCTCACAATAACTTGCGCATAGATCTGATGACTAAGATTTGTTTTTCACCGTTGTGCCTTACCTCTTGTTCTTGGCTTAATCTAATGATTATTATCTGTCTTTGGCCGATCCAACGATCAATGTTGGCATAGGGGCAGACCCAAGGTTCAATTATAACAACACACCAACAATCCCTAACTACTGGCCCTTTCGGTAACACCTGCGGAGAAAACGCAGTCTCACTCGAAGTAGCAATAGGGGGTTGCATGACACAGGTGTCTACAACCAGAGGAAATGAAAACTGGATCCAAAACAACAACACACAGAGATCTGGTTATTCTTTACCAACTTAAACCTACTTCACACGACTATATCTCAGATCTAGCACAATAATACAATAACAGAATAACATAAGGCAAAGAACACAACATCAATCACACATAACAACAAGATATACATGGTTCACCCTCTCCCTAGGGATACGTCCATAGAACTATGTTTCTTGATATATTAAGATGGAAACATACAGTTCTATCTGCGCACTTAGCTTGCAGATATCTCTCTCTTTCTCTTCTTCTCTCCCCTCCCTGTGCACCCAACTTCAAGGTTGATCTTCGCACCCAGCTGAAGATATTACAATACAAGAATATTCTTACATCACAATGCTTCTCTCATGTGATAAAAAATAATCACTCTCTTAACCCACAATGACGAACTCAGAATGAACACATCCTAGGTCATCTAGACCTTTATTTATACATTACAATGACAAACGTCTAGGTGTCAAACCCCTAGATACCAAAAACCTAGGTGTCTAAAACCCTAGGTCAACTTGACCTGCGTTTTTAGGGCTTCGTCAAACTATCTCTCCTTCTTTCCCGCGTGGTGCTCCAAAGCATCCGTTGGTGTATTTTTATGCTTGTTGAGTTGTCCACGATTCATATTCCTTGATAATCTGTCTTCCTTGATCTTCTTGTTCAATGACTCATTTTCCCTTACTTCACTCCTTCTTTTCTACTTCTTTGACCACTTCGACCCATTCTGAGTCACTGTGCCTTCCGTGTAGTTTATACTTCGCCTTATTTTCTAAATCTTCGCTTTCTTCCATAACCAAGGGCCATCATGCCCCCAACACTCACATGTGACTCGTTCTGAGGCACTATAGGTATGAACCTTTTGTTTCACTTTGTCTTCAGATTGCACGCAGCAACCTCAGGTCTCTGCTCTTTTCCTCCCTTCCTTGTGCAGACTGTCTTTTATGTGTCTGGTACCGAGTTTCAACTTCACCTGGTACCTAGACCCTTCTTCTTATGCTTTTACTAAGAGATGCGAGGAAACTGGTTGTCATAGTACAATTTCAACCGGCTCCAATTCACCAAACATTCCTTCCATTCTCCATTCAAGGTATTCAACTGTGCAACTCCTCCTTCTGTAACATAGGCAACCTCGTATGGCTTAAGACAATGTGTCATGAACTTCCCTGGATACTTCATGAACCTGTTGTCATATACCAATACCATATCTCCTTTCTTAAATGCTTTCTTCTTGATATGCCCGTCGTGGTAGGCCTTCTCTTGTTCCTTCTGTACCTGTTGATGGAATGTTACAATGAACCTATCTTCTTCCATTTCTACCAATTGCGCAAGCCTATTTTGAACAACGCCAATGTCATCCATATCTGTGAATGTTGTGATTCTTAGACTAGGAACCAAATATTCCATAGGTACAACTGCTTCTAGGCCATAAACTAGTTTAAAGGGAGTCTACATTTTCATCTTCTTACAAGTGGTTCAATATGCCCATAGTACTGCTGGTACTCTCAAATCCCAATCATCCCTATTGACACTGCAAATCTTCGTCAGTGTTGTCTCCATGATCTTATTGAAAGATTCGATTGTTCCATTTGCTTGTGGGTGGTATGGAGTTCTCTTCTGATGGTGGACTATAAATTCTTGAGTTAAGGCTTCAATAGTATTATTGATAAAATGCACAACTTGATCGCTCATAAGGATGTTCGGGCATCCAAATCGGGTTATGATATCATCAAATATGAACCGCGCAGCTGTAGTTGCACTAGAATACTTAACTACTCTTGATTTTTCTCATCTGGTCAAGTATTTTGTCGCAGTGATAATGTATCGTGCTCCTGTGCGCTTTCCTAGTGGGTTGATAGGTCCCACAAAATCAATGGCCCACTTATCGAATGCATGTAAAGTTATCTGAGGTGCTAAACGCATCTCATCTCTTTTGGAGGGTTTCCCAACTCTTTGGCATACATCGCAGGCTTTGTAGTATTCCTTAGCATCTTTGTGTAAAGTGGAACACCAAAGGCCAGCTCTAAGAACATTTTGTGTAGTTGATTTCCCTTCATAATGTCCTCTTGCGATGCCTTCATGTTCTTATGCCAAAATAATTGGTCTTTCTTCCTCCATAACACATCTCCGCAAGATCTCATCAGGTCCCATATTATATAGATGTCCAGCTATAAGTGAAAAATATGCAGCACAAACTACCAGTTGTTTCTTATGAATGATTGTATATTCGCGAGGTGCCATTCCTGTTGATAGAAGATGTACTATCTTGACGAAGTGATCATCAAACCTTCTAATGGCCAGCAACTGTGGATCTGGTAGTGTATCCTCCAAACTAGTAGGTTCCTCTCCATGTTCTAACCTAGACAAGTGGTTAGGTCCCTTGTTCATTCTCCCTGGCTTGACCAAAATCTCAAAATCGTATTCCTGGAATAATAGTATCCATATGCATATTCTGCCCCCCCAACAATGGCTTGATGAATAGGTATTTCAACACAGAGTGATCAGTGAACATCTTAAAATGTTCTCCCAACAAGTAGTGTCGAAACGTCTGCAGTGCGTACACCATGGCTAAACCTTCTCTCTCAATGGTAGTGTAATTTATCTGAGTTGTGGAGAGGTTCCTACTAGTAAAGGCTAACGAGTGGCCAATATCTCCTTCTCCTAGTTGTGCTAACATAGCTCCTAGGGAAATAGATGATGCATCGACATGCACATGAAATTCCTAACTTCAATCTGGGAAAACCAGAATAGGGGCAGTAACCATTTTCTGTTTCAGTGTGTCAAAGATTTGCTAACATTGTTCTGACCATTGAAACTGACAATATTTATTTAATAACTTCTCCATATGTGTCTTTATCTGTGCATATCCCTTAATGAACTTTGTGTAGTATCTAGGATGTCCCAGTGCAGTGCGCAGTTGTCTAACCGAAGTAGTAGGAGGTAGATCAACAATAATGGAAATCTTGGCAGGATCTACCAACAACCCCTGCTTACACATAATGTGGCCTAGAAGCACTTCTTCAGGTTCAAGTAAATATGACATTGCCTGCACTTATCCAACATTAGTCTTAAACATTCAATATGATTTTTCAATAAGATAAAAACAGTCCAATCATCAAAATATGCTTCCAAACAATTATGTAAATATTCCTTGAATGTTTCAACCACCACCCTACAAAATATGGTTGGTGCATTCTTCAATCCAAAAGGCATCATAGTGTACTGGAAAGAACCCCATTCTGTTGCAAATGTGGTATTATGGAGATCTTCCTTAGCAATCTTGATTTGGTGATAACCTGAAAATCCATCTGTGAAGGAGTAAACTTCTTGTCCTCCCACATTATCTAACACTTCATCAATAAAAGGTGTAGGGAATGGATCATGTAAGAAGGCATCATTCAGTTTCCTCAAGTCTACACAGATTTTGATCTCTCCTGACTTCTTATCCTGGACCACCATAGGGATAATCCATTTTGATTCTTCAACAGGTTCTATGATTCTTGCTCCCAACAATCTGTCTAATTTTGTTAGTAACATTTCTTGTACAAAGGGTGTTTTCCTGAAAGATAAGCCCCTTTGGGGGGAAATGTGAAGAAGCAAGGTAAAACCCCACTTACCCTAAGTTTGGGGCACAAATGCACCTTTGGATATGCAGCGAGCAAATCTGGGCGGCTAGAATCTGCACACCCAGATCTACGGTCGGGATCGGATTCTGGAACCCCCCCTGCCATTCTACCTTTAAGCGGAGGGGGGGGGTCCGGAATCGGGCGTGCATCTCTCGAGCGGCCAGG
>SNQJ01S0051643.1:0-10789 GCA_010110895.2 Picea sitchensis
TCATGTACATATTTCTTCAATAATGAAACATGGAAAACATTATGTGCTTTTACTGTGGGAGGAAGTGCTAGCCTATAGGCTACAGGTCCCACTCTATCTAGAACTTCAAAGGGTCCACAATATTGAGGTGACAAATTAGAACATGCTCCCATCTTCAGGGAACTATTCCTGGGCCTAACTCTGAGGTATATGTGGTCTCCCGCCTTGAACTCTCTTGGAGTTCTCTTTTGGTCGGCGTAACTTTTCTGTCGGTTTTGAGTGACCTTTAGATTTTGTTTTATATAAATCACTTGTTGTTCCATTTCTTTCAACATGTCGGGTCCAATAGTAACTATGTTTATGGGATTACTCCAACTGACTGGAGTATTTCACGACCTACCGTAGAGGACTTCGAAAGGGCTCGTCTTTAGGGATTCTTGGTAGCCGTTGTTGTAAGCAAATTCCACCAGTGGCAGGAAATCTTCCCACTTTTTGGGTTGATGCATTACGTGCATCCTGAGCATGTCTTCTAATATTTGGTTCACCCTTTCTGTCCATCCATCGGCTTGAGGGTGATAGGCTGTGCTAAATAGTAACTTGTTCTCCAAACCAGCCATCAGGGATTTCCAAAATTTGGAAGTAAATTTCATGTCTCTGTCAGACACGATCTCTTTCAGCATACCATGCAGTCTGAATATATCCATCATGAATACGTTGGCGATGTCTATTGCCTTACAAGTCGACTTGACGGGGATAACATGAGTATAATTGCTCAATTTATCCACCACTACCATGATGGCATCATTCTGTTTGGTTGAGGTTGGTAATCCGGTGATGAAATCCATGGAGATGGTTTCCCATTTCCATTCTGGGATTGGTAGAGGTTGTAATAATCCTGCTGGGTGTTGGTGTTCTACTTTAACCTGTTGGAATTCTATGCATTTGGCTAAGTACTCAGCTATGTATTTCTTCAATCCAGGCCAATAGAATTGTTTCCTGGTGGCTGTGATCATCTTCTGGTATCCTGGATGACCATTATAGGGTCTTTTTTGTAGTTCATCCATTATGAACCTCTTCAAGTTGTCACAATCTAGGATATACAATCTATTTCTGTAAGTGAGTAGACCTCCTTCCATCATATGGTAGCCTCCATACTTTATCCCTGTGGGTTCTTGCTGTAGGTACAAGGTCACGGTCTGGAAGAATGTGTCTGTCTCTTGTGCATTTCTGACTCTTTCCTTGACATCCATCTCACAGGTGCTTACCGTTGCCAGGTGAATTGTTTTCATGCTTCTGCTAAGGGCATCGACCACCCTATTTTCATTTCCCTTAATATGTTTTATTTCAAAATCAAACTCGCTGAGGAGGGCCATCCACCTAGCTTGTCTAGCTGTTATTGGATAAATCCGTAAGTGCGGACACAAACTGATCTCCCTAGATCCACCTGGATCTAGAACAAAGCAAGACAGAATATGACTCTTTCCCTAGATTTTAACTATTGAATTAAATAGGAGGCAAGAAAAAAGAACATACCTTATGATCGCTTCCTTTGGTCTTTGTTGCTCCCACTTCACTCCAGTGCTCTTGTGCAGCCAAGACCAAGACAACACAAACCAACCAAAGTGAAGATAACACAATCTATTCAACAGTCAATCTATGTATATGATCAAGGAATTATACAATAAAGTGGAAATAACTTTATGGGAAAATTATACAATAAAGTGAAATAACTTTATGGGAAAGAATCACATTACTATATCATATTAAATGTGAAAGAGAGATTACAAGCAACATTGGTCTTTGATGTCGTGAATGTCCCTTCCAATCACCCTTCATTCCCCACACACTTCTTGCTCCAAGGATTCGAGACCATAGATCCGAGCAGCTACTCACAATCTATCTTGACAAAGAAAAATCTCAAATCCACTCCAACCAAGCCAAATCTAACAAGCTCAAGAACCAACAAATCTTACCCAAGCTAACTTTCTCCATGAGAACTCCTCCTTTTATAATTTGAAGAAGATAAGGTGGAGGAGGTTATGATGATCCCACTAAATCATGAAAGCGCAGTAAGATCCAAACCATTTGATGCCACCTCACCATAAGCCCTTCTAGAAGATTCAAGAAAACTACTACTTTTTCCCACGTAGGGTACCTCAAGCACTTAAAGCTATAGAGAAACTCATGTAACATTCTCGCTCCCTAGCTATAATGCAGCCTGTTAACTTCCTTTTTTATAAGGTTTTACATAGGAAAATGGAACTTCTTTTCTCAGAAAATTTCTTCCTTCTCTCTTTAGGAAACTGGTGGCCACAATCGTAATTCCATGAATGAAAAAGATAGGTTTACATCATTATCCATCATAGGGATGACGAAAAATAATGCAATGGTGAGCCCCCCAAAGTATGAAGTTAGAACAAAGTGATAGCTGGAATAATTTATCGAATGTGTGTAGGAACAAGGAACATGTCATTTGGAAACCTACCAACAAAGAAGGAAATATAGTACAATAATAAATCATCACCTGGTGGTGGCATTCCCATACTCATAATAAAAATGAATCAAAGAATAAATGCCTACATGAGAAGATCCATGTCAATAAGACAAGTCATGGCCACCAAAACATACACTGTGGATCCATAATAATATGACTCAAATTTGAACATAGCCACCAAAAAATACACCGTGGATCTATGTAAGAAGACTCCACCGAATATCATAGCCACCAGACATACAATGTGGATCTAAGAAATAGTACATTGAATATGTTATCACCCCATAAATTATGGGAATCACCGACTAATATGTATCTATCGGGTAATATTGTGTTCTACCATGACGCACCTGAAGGGCGAAAAAAATGGCTCTCAGTGGACTTCGCTTTTCCTCCTCCATCTTGTCACCATTTCCCATCACCTTGCTACATCCTTCATCTGCTGCACCCTCACCCCCTTGTCCCTTGTCACTGCTATCCCTACTTCCATCCCTGTGTAAGTGGACTTAGGATAAACAAAAATGTTAGCAGTAAGATTAGTCTAGGTTAAATTTGATTAATAAATGACTATTTAATAATTGATTAATTATTAATTAATTGTTAATTAATTAATTATTGCTAGTTAAAAAAACTAGATTAGCAATTAGTTAGTAACTATGTTAGGTTAATTAAATAAAACTATTAAATAAACACAAAATTTAAAACATATTAAACATTTAATTAAACATATTAAAAGTTTTAAAACAAAATAAAATTAAAAATATTTAAAAACAATAAAACAAAAGTACAAACTATATTAAATAAAGTAAATATATTATATAATATAAAACAAAACCAAAACAAATATCATATAAAACATTTAAAAAGAAAAACATAAAAATATAACAAAACATAAACAAAAAAATAAAACAAACAAACTTAACTTAAGTCTAAAACCCCTACGTGACTTCAATTCCCACCTACTCCAATTCCCTCACTCCCATCCCCATCACTGCACTCCCACCCACTACCCACTCACCTACGCCACCCTCACCTCATTCCCCACTCACCCATTTACCACCCATATCCCACTAACCCGTAATACTCCCTCCTACATTATACTCCCGCCCACTTCCATACTCCCGTGCCCCTTTCCACTTACCATAAAATTAATCCATGCTCCATATTCAATTCCGGACCCCCCCTTCTGCTTAAAGGTAGAAAGGTGGGTGGGGGGTCCGGAATTGAATTAAAACCCAAGCAAATCTACACAGCTCACAATTGCCCAATTAAATCAACGAACCAAATCCACCTGGACGCTGCCTATGTTTAACGAGGTCCTGATTTTTTCCCGCCAAAAATCATTTTCACAAACTTTTACCATTTTTGCCTATTGTTACCATGCCTTCTTCCAGGAGAGATTCCGGAAAACAGATGAATTCTTTAAAATCCGATATTTTGCTCTCACATCGGGTTGAAACAAAAACCTCTCGCATTTTTTCAACTATCACCTGGCCGAGAGAGTCAAATACACTTCGAGGCTTCATTTTTCCATATTTTCCATTTTCGTTTCAGTCCCGATGGTAGAGTCATTACCTGGCCAGCCGGGGATCTAATTTAGAAACCGAGGGAGGTTTTTTGTCCAGCACATGCCCACCTACAATAACCTCTTTCTTCAGTTTTCACCCATGTGTCATCATTGAAGAAATAATCACGTATGAATGGACCCTCGTAGAAAAACGGTCCATTTTTCATGGCAAAGTCTAATTCAAGTAGAGTAGTGGCTATTTTAATGAGGCGGCTGAACCACTCCAGAATTATTGATGAGATATATTATTTTATGGAGATGATTTGAATGTGTGCTGGTTGGATCTTCGCTACCGGGTATTATCGAAGCTGCACATTTTTTAATAGATCGGCCATTAATGAAAGAGGCACTTTACGGGATTCCCCGTGCATGTTTATTGGTGATGTGATTTTCTCAGCTTGAATGTTTTCTCTCCCTCAGAACTAATTTTGTTTTCCAATTCAATCTTTATGAATAGCTTTAAGGTCTCGTGATTTATCTCGACACCCTCAAGCTCGAATTTAAGATTTAAATGTTCATCTTCTAAATATCTTCAATCAAGAGATTCTAAGTGCTTGTTGGTTGAGTTATTTCCTTATCTTTCTTCCTCGATCATCATTTAAATTATTAAAGATCCGCTGAGTGTGTGTTATCTTGCTGTGAAGGGTTTCAGCGTTTCTGGTTGTATCTTCGATTTTATTAATTTCAGACCCCATAGACTAATGGATGTGTGAACTGTCTTCAACCAGTTTATAAACACTTTGACAACAAACCCTTTGTTCTTCATAACTAGCCTAGCCTAATATTTCAATCAAAAGCTATATTATAATAAAGAGATATCCCTCTCGAAGTCTTGGAGGGCTAGATCCAAGACCTAAAGCGTAGGTTCTCGGATGGGTGTTGCCTCTATGATTGCTCTTCACTTTGGGCAAATTACGAAAAGGAATGTATCGAGATTCAACGCAACCTGAATTTAAAAGATCCGTATTCCTCATCTCCACCACTCTATAGTACCTAATCTAACTATACATTACGTATTTAAGCTCTAACATGGTAGAAACCACTTGATTATCTAATATTAGTGTATACCGTTAACAAGTGCTAGGGAAATCACCCATAATGTCAATGACTCCCAAGGTACACTAGTACAATCCAACTTAATGTGAATAAATGAGATGAAGTCTAACACTGGCGTAATCTCCCGACAAAATAATAATGAAACCCAATCGCCAGTGAGGGTTCTACATTGAGGCATGTAAGTTACAAGGTACCAATTAGTTTCTAAGTCTAATTCCTCGGATAATGACTTGAAGTCACATGAAAAGACTCTTCACAAGAGGGTCTTAATGTATCCCACATCAATGACACTAAAAAGTAATAAGATTTGATGTAGATCAGAGTAACAAGTGATTCAGACCTGACCTTGGATGGCCAATGCAATAGAAGGTCATGGATTAAATGGTCGACACAATAGAAGGCTTCCCAGGTTGAACTTATTTTTGAACACATTGATTCCATTAGTTGAATTTTAAAATGTCTTGGAAATACCTGACTCAAGAACATGGATCACAAACCAATTTGAAATCTTATAAATGAGTATGATCAGAAGACAAGTGATTTTTCCAACCTAGACACAAGGTGAGTGAAAGGGTGTCATGTTCAAAAGTTTAGATTCTTCCAATGTATTGTGTTTAGATACATTTCTTTTCCAATTTTTCCCCACCATCTCCTCGGCGAAAATCCTTTATTTTTACACAAGCTTGCGAGGATAACATATGCTTGTAAAAGTAAAGCTCATCCTTCTGACGAGTCCCTGAGTATGTTTAACAAACCCTAAGAAGGAGGTGTTCGATCCCATCACTGCCCCATTAATGTTTGTTTAACGAGTCCGTAGGATGAGAAAACTCGGTTTTTCAAGATTATAGAGTTTGAAAAACACTTAAAACATGAATCCCCTCTGCCATAAAGTCCTAATGAGACCTGTACACAAATTATCAGCCACCCATTAATTCTACTTCAGATACTTTATAAAGCATGAAAATAGCAAGGTCAGCTAAGCAATCTTTTCATGTTTAGAGAGTCCTAAAAGAACTTAAAGGGAACTCCAGTGGGTTTCTTTTTCATATAACCTTTATGAGTCCTAAAAGTGATAAAATTATACTCACATTCTCATGTATTTACGAGCACGAAAGAACAAAGACTAAGTTTGGTAACCTATTCTCATGTATTAATCCAGCATGAGAAAGAACAAAGACTAAGCTTGAGTAACTTATTACCTCATGTATTAATCCAGCATGAAAGAACAAAGACTAAGCTTGGGATTGTTTCTATTTTACACAAGCTTCAAAACAAAACAAAATCCATGCTTGGGATAGATTTCCTTATTTTTACAATGCTTATAGAAAACTAAACAAACCATTCTTGGACCTCGTTCCATTTTTATGCAAGCCCTGAACTAAAAGAGAACTTTTCATGCTTGAGGTGGTTTAATTTCACGCAGTTTTGAACCAAAACTATGCTTGTGACTTCCAAATGCATGGTTGGTACTTAGCCCCCCGCTAAGAAGGCTAGTGGCTCTACTTCAGGATGAAGTCTAGAGGCTGAGGTCAAATGCCCCCAAGCTTCGTTTTATCCAACTACAAAGGAGAATGAAATGAAGCTCAAATACTAGACGAAGGACTCAAACAGAGAGGGGAACTATTTCATTTTTAGCGAAAGCTGACACGAAACAAGAACTATGCTCGTGAACCTCTGTTTCATTTCAACCTAGGTTGCCTCACAGACACAAAAAACTATCCTCATAAAATCCAAGTTCAATCCCTAGACATATGTTTCATTTTTTAACAAACTTGAAATAAAAAAACCATGCTCGAAGACCTCTGTTTCATTTTTAATGAGGTTGCCAGACGAAAACCGGCCCTCGTAACTTCTATTTCATTTTTAACGAAATGCAGATGTAAAACTATCCTTGAGTCTCTTTCTTGATCATGGATTCCAAAAAGGACAATGTTCTCGAATGACACCATGTCAAGGGACAAAATCGGTCATGGCTTCCAAGAGGTCTTCACCGGAAGGAAGAAACACACTCCTGGAAGGACACCAGTCTAGAGTCGGACAAGAATTAAGAGATCGCCTAACAAGCTATCTAAGAGATTACCATGTCAACTAATCGATCTAAGTCATTAGAAGTAAAGCCATGGGTGACAAATCTTCGCTAATTGACCCATGGTGGGGTGGATAATTGCCTCGCATACAAGAACCATTCGTGAGGCAATCCAAAGTACACGAATGAAATTTGATCAACAAAGGACAACTCGCCCATCGTGAGGGAAAGATATCACACCTAAAAAGAGTAGAGACACATCTTCGCGGCATAGACATAATCTCGCCTTAAGGAGGTAAAGAGAAATCCAAAGGGTCTTGGATTACCATGACATCAATGAAGACATTTTTCCCTCCCAAAGTTGCTGTGAAATTGAGGAAGGGTCCCCAAAGGTTGACCAGTTCTTCTGTCAAAAGCTAACATATTTTGGCGAATCGACGCTAAAGTGGAGGACAACCCAATGCTCGGGCTAAGCAATAGAGGACAAAAATACTAACATATGAACCTTCATCTATCAACGCTAGGGACGCCCCGCACCACAAACCCTGCATCTAACTGGAAAGGGAATGTAAGAGGGACGAGGGTCCGCTTAGCGATCCCAATCAAATGAATACCCATTACTTGAGGGTCCGGCGAGGGAGGAATACCCCTCGACCACCTGAGATTCCAGATCAACGAAAACATGGGCGTGACGTTTACTCGGCGTGAGAGTAGGATCGATCTATGATGAGATCATATCGACCACCTGGGTTTCATTCTCCGAGGGAAGGGGTTTGACAGGGAATGTGGATCGACCGCTTGTGTTTCACTTTCTAATGGGAGAGTGGAGTTGACTACATGATTGATCAACCACTTTGGTCTACCGGGTTCTCATCCAAAAGATGCGTGACTCGATTGACCACTTGATCAACCGTACTGAACTATTGTGGGAACCGATTGATCATTCCATCAACTACGTGTGGGTTGAGAGAAAGCTTGATGCTGTACCGAAGTTGAGGCCGTGAAACAAATTTCATAGTCTTCCTGCTAATTTCAAGGTTTCATCCATATGAGGACAAATGTGAGTGAGATGACTCCTCAACATACTACGAACTTGACTCTACTCTTTCTTCTTCCCAACCGTGACAAGTGGATGGTTGACCTGGAGGTCATCAGAAGTTGTCTGCAGGTCACACATTATTGGTTATGGTGTGTAGACCATACTTCTATAACCTTGATATGTGAAACTTTAAGAAGATGGCTACACCTTACAAAGCCCGCAGAAGGGTACTTGGGATTACTAGTTGTCAGTGATCTTGACATCAACACTCCCAACACGATGATTAACGTTAACTCCGGGTTGTTTTCCAACGTGTTTAGCAGTGGTTGGAGGTTTGATCCTTGCTTAATTTTCTTCTTATTCTTCCTTTTCTTCTTCTTCTTATTCACCGAAGTACTAGCCAGAGCTTCGCCCCATTTGTGAAGAAGATGGAATGGAAGGCGACCTTGCAAGTGAAGAAGGCTAAGAAGACCCATCGTGAAGATAGTGAAGGATCAACATGAGGTTGATGTTCTTGGGGGAAGTGATTAATAATTTCAAAGTTATGCACGTGCATTCGATATTACCTAAGTGTAAAACAACCACACGCAGAATCCAATTGTGAGACCCGGAAGGCTCAAAGTACCGATGTGAGGAGGACCACCGTTTCCATAAGAAGGAAAACAAAAGGCTCCCTCGGAGCGTAGGAAGTCTTCCATTGGTCATTTCGGGAACTGGACGCCATTAAAAACAAAAATCCAATCTAGAGTCCCTAAGGAAAACAAACAACACACGCTAAAAATCTAGGAAGCAAGCAACAAAACAAAACCTTCTCACAAATGAACGCAATGAAGTTGGTGATGAAATCCAAACATCGTGGGAACAATGTAAGAAGGGGATGAGATAGAGCCGATGGAAAAGTTACGTTGACCACTTGCTTAATGGACTTACACTCGGGTGCAAGCTCCCACACATAACACCGTAAGTATACCCTCCAAGGAGCCCAGTGAGTTTGGCTACCGTCGCATTCCGTGTACCATGGTTCTGCCCTCCACAACACCTGTAAGCAACCTAGAAATATAGGGCCACCAGCCAGCCAATTACTACAATGATGCCTTGGGAAACAAATACGCCCCGATCCACGCCAAGAAGGGTTGTGGTATCTCGTCCGGAATCAACTTGAAAGGCTTCCACTCATCATTGTGGGTATACCGTTTACCCCCATAATACGCAACCTCTAAACCAAGAGAAACAAAGCAGGTGAGTAACTCTACCAGTCTTAATTCGACTCATTTGATTGACCCTTGTGTTAGAAGGGCTTCCCAGACAAAATGTAATAAGTGGATTTCTAACCGCCCCCTAACTCAAGATTCTATGTTTGTTTCAACTTTGGAAAGTTATCTTCACACCTCATTCCAAATCCCTACAACTAATCTAATGTGGTGGTTTGTTACCACAAAAGATAAAAAATGTTTAATCAATTTTTATAAGTGCTTTATTTTATGGCTGTTGTTACTAAAAAGGAAGATGGCATGGACAATATGGTGTTTTGACCGACTCAAAAATTATGCAAAGATATGAAGATGCAATCTTTTCATTTCGATGAAAGCTATGCTACGAGAAGGAGAAAACATTTATCATTCCCATATGCACAATGTCCCAAAATCTTAAAACTCATCAATATCAAGATTCTCAAGAAATGAGAAAAAGGTACTGTACACCAATGTACGATTCATGGCCTCCCCATCAAAAAATTGCCAAGAATCATGCAATTTCGCTACTTCAAATGCAAGGATGCCCCCAACCTAATATAAAGCAAGAAATTAAATCTTTTTGTTTCAAAAATTTCACTAAAAGCAATAATGAACTTTGTTAAAACAAAGAAATTTCATGCACGAAAACGAAGACAAGAAAGACACCAATCAATGGTCCAAGAAACACTTATGAGGCAATTAAACTGATCTGGGCAGTTAAAAATGCCAAAAATCAAATCCAAAAATTTGAACAAATGAGTTCGCAGGCAGGCAATATTACACAGTGCGAGAATCATTGATTCTCGCAGGTGACCCTTGAGTAGGGTGCGAGAACCTCGCACTGAAACCTAAAGGCATAGTGCGAACTCTACCTATTCTCGCAGGTTGCAATGAAGTACAGTGCGAGAATGCCTGAACATAATAAAATTTTTGGAAAATGAAGTAAAATTGAAAAAGGCCTATGGACCCAGAGGGTCTATCAGGATATCCTGAAGACTCAGAGATTGATAGAATAGGATAAAAGTGAAACTAGAGAAAATGGCCACAGAAAAATATCAAAAACCACAAATAAAATGGGATTGTTCCCCAGTGGAGTCGCCAATTTTGTTATTGGATAAATCCGTAAGTGCAGACACAAACCGATCTTCCTAGATCCACCTGGATCTAGAACAAAGCAAGACAGAATATGACTCTTTCCCTAGATTTTAACTATTGAATTAAATAGGAGGCAAGAACAAAGAACATACCTTATGATCACTTCCTTTGGTCTTTGTTGCTCCCACTTCACTCCAGTGCTCTTGTGCAGCCAAGACCAAGACAACACAAACCAACCAAAGTGAAGATAGCACAATCTATTCAATAGTCAATCTATGTATATGATCAAGGAATTATACAA
>SNQJ01S0051643.1:20962-67065 GCA_010110895.2 Picea sitchensis
CCCAGTCTCTAAAAATAACTATATTGGCCAAGAACTATGGAAAACTCCAAGATGTGAATGTATTATCTGACAGACCCTGTATAAAGGGTCGATGAATGTAAATAATGTGTGAATATATGTTGCATGACTGCTGGGAGGGGGATGTGCTGAAAAAGAGACCATGATGGTTGATGAAAGGTGGTGGAAGGCACCTGGAATGGTGGCGTTAACTTCCACCGAACCAATACTGTATTGGTCTTTACTGGCTCAAAGACCAAAGATGCTCTCTGGCCCTGGAATGAATTACTCAATAGGATGGTAGGTGGGGAGGCTCCTCATGAGTTAATGAGGGGATGGGGATGAACCTCCCATCAATAGAATCCCTCAGACCTGACCACTATGGGGGAATTCGCGCCACACGCGACCTTGCAGGACAAAGCAAGAAAGGACGTGTTGGGAGAGGGGACGCACAACGGGGATTGTAGAAGGAGAACCAGAGGAACTCCAGAAAATACAGCGAGTCTTGAGCAGAGAAGAAGGAGAGTAACCTTCATCCTTGACTTTCGACGAGCGGGAAGTAGGATACTGAGTTTCAAAGCCTCGTGGTCTAGCTCGGGGGTGGCTAGTGGTAAATCCGTTGGGAGTCGCTGAGCCTACGGTTGGGTGGAAACGAGCACCCCTCTTAGCAGTTGCATTACACCTAGTGTTTTCTGACAAGTATTAACATTCTGAATCTTAAATTGAATATTCCTTAAATGCATGCTCATGGTTGTACCCTCATAAATGGTTTCTGTATAGAAGTGTTTTCTTGGTGTTTTGATCGGAAATGGTGGGTGCATGCTTATACTTGTATGACTATAGTTGGTTCATATATATATATATATATATTGAACAAGTTCATATTTTGATTCTACTCTCGGGAGATTTGTCCCATTTACTTAACTCCCGTGATGCCCTGGTTGGATTTCCCTGAAGGCACCTCCTTCCGAGAAAGTTCCCTCACCATATAGAGAGGAGTGAGTTCCTTGAAAGGACCACTGTTTTAGTAAGCCCATGAATTTGTTTCATCCCTGTCACTGTAAGTAGCTTAGCAGGGATACCTCTCGGCATTTCGGCATTTCGGCACCTAGGAATCCTAAGGGTCAGTTTCCTTATATTCGCCAGGCACGAAATCCCGGTGTGAGAAACCCTGAAATAATAGATCGTGAATAGATTTTGATGTTTCGGCGCTTCGGCACCCGGGAATCCTAAGGGTCAGTTTCCTTATATTCGCCAGATGCAAAATCCCGATGTGAGAAACCCTGAAATGATAGAGCGTGAATAGATTTTGATGTTTGGCGTTTCATCACCCGGGAATCCTAAGGGTTAGTTTCCTTGTATTCGCCAGACACAAAATCCCGATGTGAGAAACCCTGAAATGATAGAGCGTGAATAGATTTTGATGTTTTGACATTTCGGCACCCGGGAATCCTAAGGGTCAGTTTCCTTATATTTTCTAGATGCGAAATCCCGATGTGAGAAACCCCGAAATGATAGAGCGTGAATAGATTTTGATGTTCGGCATTTCGGCACTCGGGAATCCTAAGGGTCAGTTTCCTTGTATTTGCCATACGTGAAAACCCGATGTGAGAAACCCTGAAATGATAGAGCGTGAACAGATTTTGATGTTTCGGCATTTCGGCACCCGAGAATCCTAAGGGTCAGTTTCCATATATTCACCAAATGTGAAATCCTGATGTGAGAAACCCCGAAATGATAGAGCGTGAATAGATTTTGATGTTTCAGTGTTTTGCAACACAGGAATCCTAAGGGTCAGTTTCCTTGTATTCACTAGATGCGAAATCCCGACTTGCGAGGCCCCGAAATGAACTTAGCATTATATATATATATCGACGTTTCAGAGTTTCGGCTCCTGAAAACTCAAGTGCGAGACCTCCTGTCTTCGCATGTTGCGAAATCCTGACTTGCGAGACCCCGAAATGAACTTAGCATNCGGCTCCTGGAAACTCAAGTGCGAGACCCCTTGTCCTCACATATCACAAAATCCTAACTTGAAAAACCCCGAAATGAACTTAGCGTTATATATATATCGGTGTTTCAGAGTTTCGGCTACTGGAAACTCAAGTGTGAGACCTCTTGTCCTCGCATATCATGAATTCTCGGTACACGAAGTATCGGTAGGTGATATCCCGAAGCGGATTGGTGTGGATAGCATTTTGGGTTTCGGGATTTGAAGAGTCGAAGAACTCGACTCCCTTGCATTTCAAACTTCCAGTTTTCGAAGTCCCGAAATGCAAAAGGCGCCTCTTGGCTTAGCCTGGGGTCACAACCGATGGACACATGGAAGTGAATCCCACACTTGGTGCGTGAATTGTACACAACATATTTTCAATGAAAGAACTAGTGAATTGGTTTGGTGAAAGTACCGATTGGAAGACCTAGCCTACGCTCCTCGTAGGAATTCAGAAACTTTGTTTCTGGATGATGAAGGAGAAAGAAGAAGGAGAAAAATCTTAGTTCCCATAGTGGGTGTGTTACAACGGACAAGTTTCGCCTTATATCCCTATTCCCTCGATGTCAATTCCGACCAATACTTTTGGCATGAAGAATCCACTTCAATCCTCCAGGTTACCACCTGGAGGAGGTCGGTCTTACACTTTGGGAATCCCCCAACCTGGATGTAATCCAGTTGGGGGTAGTTTTAACAACCCTTATCTTGGATCTAATCCAACTGGGGGAAATTTTCATAATCCTTATCAGAACATTCCTGCTGGAATGATGCCCAATCCATTTTTTATGAATCAACCCGGAGGAAGGTATTGTAATTTCGGACAAGGTTTTGGTCCTCTCTAGAATCCTGGATGGAACGCAGTTCCTAACACACAATCTTTCACAGGTGGATGGGGTTAGGTGTCGCAACCCTGTATTCCCTTTCTGGCCACGCTTAATTTTCTAGATTTGTCTAAACTAATGAACGACCCGGTGAGTCATGATCCCACATGGCCCCCTATCCCTACCAAACTTCCATCATACATTCCAAAGTTTGAAGGTAAGAATGGTGAGGACCTTGGTGATCATGTCACTAATTTTCATCTTTGGTGCTCATTGAATTCTCCAAATCATGATTCTATTAGGTTACAATTGTTTCAAGGCACTCTCATTGGAGTTGCATCACAATGGCACATTGAGCTACCTAGGGGGACATATGGGTCATTCCATCAGTTAGTGCTAGCCTTTCTCAATCACTTTCAACTACCCATTTGTTATGATCTTGGCCTTGAACTTTTTTCAACTTTACACCAGGGTACCGACACTCACATCTCAGACCATATCTAGGAATGGTGTAGGCGAAGGTTGTTGGTCAAGACTCCTATACCCCCGAACTTTCTTCTAGAATGGTTCCTAAAGTCTTTGCACGCTCCTATTTCAAAGGACGTTGCTACTTCCAGGGTCTTCAGCGAGGAAGAAGCTATCTTTAGATCCCAACAATTTAATTTTATATATGCTCAGTCTGGGATGTTATACCACCTTCTTCCCGACGCACCACGGAAAAATCACGATCCTAGACAGAATCTCGGGCCTCATGCTGATGGAATTATTGGGTCCACCAATGTAAAATCCATAGACTCAGCAACGAAGTCAGTCGAAGGACCAGCTTCATCTGGATCCTCGAAACCCATCCAGTCAGCGAATGTACATTCTATGCGATCGTTGAAAAACCCAACTAGTAACTAGAAACCAGATGGGAATAAAAGGAAAGGTCAAAATAATCGTAAGGGTGGGAAGAATAATAATAATAGACCCAAGGAAAAATATAATAATTAGAAACAGAATGATAATGATGGAGAGGACAAGAAATAGAAACGTAAGGTGAAGTTTCCTTGTAAACTTTGTACTGATGACCACCTTACACACTTGTTCCCCAAACTTGCAGAGGCAGCGAGGCTTCTAAATCTACCGCCCGTTGTGCTAACGAATCCATTCCCATGCAACTAGCACCTAGCCTCGAGTTCTTCAAATGCCGAAAATGCATCCGGTGGAAGTCAAAATCCACCAGCACAAGATGGCGAACGTGTTTGTATCAATATGGTCGACGCAAAAATTGACATAGCCACCTGCTCTCGAGATTACTGCTCTTCAAAAGCCAGCACCAGCCTAGAAGCTCCTCCTCCAGCCCCAGAGATGAGCTTACAGATCGAGAAACTAGAGCCACCGCTCCATATTCCGAAATGAGTACTCAAGTGCTCTACACACAACCCTAATGCTAGAGCCACCGAGAACTACTCTATTGTTGAGGATTTGGGCCAAACCCCTTGCACAATGTCGGCTTTGGAGGTACTCTAGACGTGTCCCTCATAGAGGAATGCCTTACTCTCTGCCTTAGGAGATATAGAACCTAGTGGCTTGAAAATTATCAAGTTTAATGTCACGGATGTGAATCCTCACTTACCCTACCATGTGGCTTTCCAAATCCACGTGGAGTATTCTAAATATACCATCAAATGAGCGGTCATTGATGAAAGTGCTCCCACTTGTGTGATGTTCCTAGTCTGTTGGAAAGCTATCAGATCTCCAACCCTTTCCAAGTCATTGACCATGTTGACTGCATTCGACGGTCATTCCTTCTTCCCTAATGGTATCCTCCCCACCTTTCTGGTCCAGTTAGGTGGAAAGATTGTAGAGGTGGAGGTAGAGGTAGTTGATGCACCTCTCGATTATAACCTGTTATTAGGTCGCAATTGGACCTATGCAATGGTCATTGTTGTATCGTCCATCCTCCGTATACTTTGTTTTCCTCATCAGGGGGAGATTGTGATGATCGACCAGTTATCCTTTGTGTACTTTAGTCCGAACGCATCTGTTGGACTGTCGATCTTGGTGGTCGACAATTCTCAGCCAACAAATCAGAATATCGGTGTCAGAATGGATTCTTACCTCATGGGTACTTTCGATTTCTCGGCACTGATTCACCATGTTTATGCCATGTCTAGTAGGCCTGCTTCAACAGAGAGGCCCATTCCTTTTCGCACTTCCTATTTCAATGATCCTTGGACCCTACCTTCTCTGACTTCATCGATTGAAGGTCAGTCACATGCTGGCATGACTATGCCACTATCGACAGCGGAGATTGCATATCAAGCTATCCATGACTCTTCTGTCGATCCTGATCTTGTTACCTCGCAAACGAACGAGGAGGATCCCATTCTTAGACCCATATGGGCCACTTCATTATCTTGTTCACATGATTTCTTAGATGAGACTTTTCCTTCAGACGAAACCATCCTTGAAGCCATGAATGTTTCCGAGAGACCTTGGGATGATATGCATCATCGATCTTATTTTCTCCCAAGTCTTGAAAGAATCGAGCAAGATGACTTTTGGTCTACCTTGAGTGAGATATTCGGTCACGTTGTAGTTCCACTTGATACACATGGAATTTATGCCAAAGGAAATATGGAGAGTATTTCTCCTACCGTCTCGATCGATATCTCTCATACCCCTAGAAAAATTGAGAACGTAAATATAGGTGTGGATTGTTTGCCAGAAGAGATTCTAATCTACACCAACCTCTTCAAATAATTTCAAGACATATTCTCTTGGTCATATGAAGAGATGCCAGGGATCGACCCTCATATTGTCGAACATGATATTAGGAATTATTCGGATGCTAAACCTGTTCGAAAATGTCTTAGAGATTTTAATCCTAGGAAGGCCCCCGCTATTAAGGCATAGGTGGACAAGCTACTTAATGTCGGCTTCATCTAACTGGTTCCCCTGACCGAATGGGTATCCAACCTCATTCTTGTGAACAAAAAGCAATGAACCATTCATGTGTGTATGGACTTTCACGACATGAACAAGTCTTGTCCTAAAGACAACTTCCCCACACCTTTCATTGATCAGATTATAGATGAGTGTGTGAGAAGCAAAATATTTTCCTTTATGGACGAATTTTCAGGATATAACCAAATCCAGATCAAACCTAAGGACCAACATAAGACGACATTTATATGTCCTTGGGGTACTTTTGCATACCTAAAAATGCCTTTCGGCCTGAAAAACGTCGGAGCAACCTTCCAACGCACCATGACTTTTTCTTTCCACGATCTCAAGCACATAGTCGAATCTTACCTCAATGATCTTGCTACTCACTCTCTCAAGAGAGTGGATCATGTTACCCACCTTCGACTATTTTTTGAAAGATGTTGTTACTATAGAATCTGGTTAAACCGTCACAAATGCATATTTTGCATTAGTTTTGGCCGTCTCTTAGGATTATTAGTCTCCGAGATCGAGATCATGGTAGATCCTCTTACGGTTGAGGCAATACTTCAATTACCTCCCCCACGCATGATTAGACAACTTCAAGGTTTATAGGGGAAAGCTAACTTTCTGCGTCGATTTATAGTGAATTATGTCAATATCACTAAGGTTTTCATGTGCCTATTGAAGAAAGACACCCCATTTATCTGGGATGAACAAGCCCAAGAGTCTTTTGATGCTTTAAAGAAAGCCTTAGTATCGGCCCCTCTGCTGAAATCTCCTGATTACAGTAGATATTATATGTTGTATGTTGTCACATCTGAAGAGACGATTGGTATGGTTCTAGTTCAGGAGGATGATGAGCTCCATGAGCACGTCATCTACTATCTCAGTCGAAATTTAGTCAGTTCTGAGCTTAGTTACTCACACGTTGAAAAGCTAGCTTTGGTTGTCATTCATGCAGTCCAACATTTACAACACTATATATTGTTTTGCAAAACTACTGTGGTTGTTGATGTTAATCCATTTCAATACATCCTCACTAGGAGTATCATAGGTGGGAAATATAATAAATGGATTGTCATCTTACAAGAATTTGATCTCAAATTTTCTTCGTCCAAGTCCAATAAATCACTAGTTTTTGCAGAGTTAATATCTGATTTCCCACGATTAGACGAGGATGTTATCCATGTCGATTTGTTTGTAGATGAACATGTTTTCCTTGTCTCGTCATCCGACCCTTGGTATGGAGACATTGTTTTATATCTTCAAACCTTGAAGTTCTCTCAAAATATCTCGCGAGATGATTGACAGCGTGTTAGATACCAAGCCAAAAAGTATACCATAGTCGGAAACACTTTGTATCACTGAGGAATATATAGTATCTTGTGTTGCTTCTTAACTCACGAGGAAGTTGAGTCAGTCCTAAATGATTGCCACAAAGGGGCTTGTGGTGGTCATCTATCCGAGCTTGCAACAACCCAAAAAATCCTACGAGTCGGTTACTTCTGGCCCACCATATTTAAAGATTGCATTGAAGTACTTGAGAAGTGTCACCCCTGCCAGGTGTTCACTCAAAAAATGCACTCGCACCCAACCCCTCTTCACCCAGTCGTTACCGTCTGTCCCTTCACTAAGTGGGGGGTATATTTCATCTATTCCAACCCAACATCGGCTGGGGGCATCAACACATTATCGTGGTCGTCGACTATTTTACCAAATGGGCCAAATCCATGCCTACTATGAAATCTGATGGGAAGACTACAACTTTCTTCGTGTTCAACCAAATTATTGCTCGGTTCGGTATCCTGAGTGAGATTGTCACTGATCATGGCAATCACTTTCAAAATGAAATGATGGTAGAACTAGAAACTAAGCTGGGGTTTAAACATGGTCACTCATCTCCTTATTACCCCCAAAAAAATGGGCATGTATAGGCCGTCAACAAGTCTCTCAAGACCATCTTGCAAAAAAATGTCAGTCGGAGTAATTCCAATTGGCACATCATTTTGTATCCCGTGCTTTGGGCATACCGAACCTTGGTCAAGACTGCCACCGATTTTTCCCATTTTCAGTTAATGAACGGTGTGGAGTCGATACTTCCCATTGAATGTGAAATCCCTTCTCTCAAATTGGTAGTCGAGCTCCTACCTGACACTTCAGATTTAGAACGACACCTTGTACACCTAGAGAGTCTGGACGAGTAGCGTCGAGACACCTTTACGGCTATCAAGGAAAACAAAAAATGTGTCAAGGTTTAGTACGAAAAGTCTGTATGTCCCTGGTTGTATACCGAGGATGACTTGGTCCTCTTGTATGACCAAGCCAAGGAACCACTAGGGGCAGGAAAGTTTAAACCCATGTGGCACTTCCTTATATCGTGCAACATGTTCTAGAAAAAGGAGCCTACGAATTAGAAGATTATGAAGGGAATAAATTGGCCGAGACTAGAAATGGGCTCTACTTGAAAAGGTATTACGCTTCAGCCCTGGGCTTGAGTGAAACCCTTTGTATACTAATGTAAATTTAGTGTATATACATATTTTCCCCTTTTCTTTTTGTCTTTGGCTTGCTTATCGAGTTTTCCTTTTTGTTGGAAGATGTCAACGGAGTCTTTGGTCTACTTAGGATTCACAAATGGAGCCATTCGTCATACACGGAACTTAGCTTCCATCACTTGGGTGATTTACTCGCCCGAGGGTCTACTGGTGTCTTTAGGTGGCGTATGCCTAGATCTATCCACGAATAATGTGGCCGAATATAGCGTCGTCATAGAACTATTTCGCATTTCTATATCACATGGTATTCACTCTCTAGAAGTTCGCCTTGATTCTCAGTTAGTCATATGTCAGTTGAACGGTCGTCACCGTGTGCATGATCCAACATTGCTCTGTCAATTCCTATGGGTACGTCTTTTAGAATGACAATTTGATTTTATTAAATACTTTCACATTCCTAGAATTTATAATCATGTATCTGATGCCTACGCTAATTATGTTTTAGATTGGCATTTGTCAAATTAGTAAAGAAAAGAAGACCATTAAATCAATGTACACATTGTAAGATATGAGTAAAGCGAAAGGTCCCTCTTTATATATTTCCAAAAAATATGGTGTTTATATTACAAAATTGGGGCTAAAACCCTCAAAATACATATACAGTTGATATGCATGTCCCATGAAATCTACGTCTGTGGTGCCAAATGTGTGTCATGATAACAAACCATGACGTTTTCAAGACACCGAAAGAGTCGTACCCATGCTCTAGGTACACTGACAACCTGCCACTGCATAGCTTCAAGTAGATCCTCCACCTGAACCATAGGAATCCTCTGTGTCAAACGAGGCAGGTTGCCCTGCACATTCTATAGGACTCTCTTCGCTTCTCCTCCCACTGCCTCATCTCCCCGATGCCTCCACTTATGTCATAGGAATCCCTCTGGCTGTTGTGGACCCACATCTACAAACACACATGTATCAAGCTAATATTTAAAACACCATCCAAAAATCTTTTTTTTCTCTTAAATACAAAAATACAAAAAAATGAAATATGTAAAAAACATTTACCTATGGCACCGTAGGCATCTCCTGGTGGAAGTGACATATCAATATCTCCTCTGAAGTCAATTTCCTCATAGGGATAGTTGTCCAGAGATATGATTTGTCTCCACCACCAGAATAAAAAATCATCATTGTATGGTGTCGCCACCCTACCACCCCCCTATCGTCTCATGACCTCTATCCATCGCGCCATAGCCAGATCACGTGGTCCTCTAGGAATGATCTCCACTCTAGGTCCTAGACTTGGGACTCTCTCAAAAAATAAGCTACAAAGGATAGAGGCAAACCCAAAGTTTCTCTTACCCCCCTGCTTGCACTCTGTCAATTGACCTTTCATATTGGTCAGCAATGAGGTACACCAATCGTAGATGGTGGGTCTTACACACTCTAGTGTGTAAAACATAAGCGGTCTCGATGCTTGATGCAGTGAGGCTGATCCTATGATCCTGGTAAGAACAAGCACAATAATATTTAGGCTGAGGTTACCTATATCCCGAATAGGGATTTGACCTCCCACCATGGGAGTCCCTGAAACACAGTGGGCCTCGATGTATTCTTCGACCTTTATCTCACTCCCTGCCTCGTGTGACTTGAGGTCCACAACCTCTCCTCGACGTGAAAGTCCAGTCAAGAAGTAGATTTCCTCTACTTCAATCTTTAATGGTTGTCCATCAAGGATAAATCTCTCGCTATCAGGATCCCAATATCCCACCAACATTTCCAACAACCTCACTTGGGCCCTCATCCCTTTGAGAGCCCAAAACTAATATAAACCACATCTTTTTAAAGCCACTTGAGCCACCAGATCTTGATCCACTGCTACATCTACCTCCTCATGCTCTCGCTATCTCCATTCCAACACCATCCTGCAAAAAAACAAATCATTTTTTAGTTAGAAACTTGTCTTTTTTCCATTTGCGCATGCATACGCGAGTTATTCACAAACAGTCGCGGGTAGGGCCTGATATATGCCCCCTGTAATTCACACAGGGGCATATATCTAGTGGTATACGCGACCTATTCATAGAAACTCGTGTATACCCAAAAACCCAATTTGCACCCTTAAAAACTAACAAAATAGAACCTAATTAAAAAATGTAAACCATTGAATTTGAAGAGGATGGGATGAAGAGTTACCTGATCCAGACAGTTTGTGATTCCGTTGCATGTTTCTCCTGCGATCGTCATTTGAATTCTAGAAGTATTTTAGTCCAAATTGCACTATTTGGGTAAAAATGAAAATGATACAGTAAATTTTCTTGTTATTACTATTTATAAACTATTTTTACCCACCTGATATAGTTTTATGCTATTATTTTGTCTAATGGACTAATTCAAGAATGGTTTTAAGTTGTTTTTTGTAGTTTTGACTCAATTGTCTTGCAGATTTCAATGTTATGGTCGGTCGTTCATCTCCTCGGGCAGGTATATTCATAACCTATCATATAGGATAGGTACCTACTCCATTATGTATTTCTGCATTATCCTTCGACTACCGCCTTTTTACGCCTTAGGTACAAGCCCATTTATTGCAATGCATAACCCTCCATCTGCTATTAATAGCATCATCAATAAATGGTATAGGCTTACCAAACATGGGTACCCTAGCTAGATCCTCTTTGTCATTTGGTGCCCATGCTGAGATTTTTTCTTAGGACCAAGAGTCCATTATAACTCAATACATGACTAAACAATAGGCCTCATTTCTCATTCATGAACATCCGGTCTTATTACCCACAGTCTCCCAATAACGAGTCTTAGTTAAGCTCTTTTCTGACTCGTCTAAAAAATGAAAAGATCATTGAGTGATTTATCCCTTTCACACTCATTAAAATTGGATTTGAAATATCATGAGTCCTAATTAAGCTCTTTTTCGACTCGCTATCAAAAATAGAAAAGATTGTTGAGTGAACTTGTCTTTTTCACACTCGTAAATTGGATTTGAAAAGACGTCTATTTGGCACAAGTTTACCCCTTTTTCACACCAAGTAGACTAAAAGATATAAAAAAGGACATTTTTTGGCATTAAGTTGTGATTGCATCTCATGCCCTCACTTGCAGTATTGAGCCTTTAGCCAGTTCTCGCTTTGTGTTATAAACCATTGCCTAAGTAGTTTACATCCTCAACCAAGAAGAGCCTTGTTTATATCCTTCACAATTTGACACCCTATACCCTGGAGGGAACATTAGCCCGAGTGTCCATCTCCCGCATGCATTTCCTTGCATTGAGCATAGTTATGTTCCACTACTGGAACTAGTTTTGCTTACTTGCGACACTCATTCGCTCCAATGTATCATAGCATTCATTTGTTATGAAAAAACAAAAAAAGACAGGCAAGAAGGGAGTACTATATTGTAATTGGCAACAGTTGTGTCACCTTTGAACAAAGAAAAAAGTTATTGAGTCCTTGCATCATCATAATTTTGGGTTTAGCATGGCCTTAGGAAGTTGATCTCGCTACAGAGTTTTCTCTACAGACAGCTTACTTTTCCAGTCCCTATAGAGAACTTTATGGATGCCTCCTACATATAATTATCACATCAATGAGTCTATGCTACCAGATTCCACCACATGTCTCATGCTCTTGTTCAAAGGAAGTCTATCAGCCTGTGTCGGCCACTCCTCATAAATATTGACTTTGCATGTCGGTCATACCCTCAGTTTGTCTCAGAATCACATGATACTTTGGTCTTATCATGCACCCTGGCCCTACTTTCATCATTGGTAGGTCACCTTGAACCCATCAATCGACATTTCATCATTGGTCATAGACTGGATGGTTTCCCTTGTGTTCAACGACAAGACATCTATTCACACTTTGGGATTTGTGCAATGTCTTGGATTCCATTAGCCTTATTTGTGGTTTCCTCACCTTTGTCAGTAGTTTTCATCATTGGATGCTATTCAAAGGGTATTTTTCATGTACCGCTTGCATTTGGCATGCGCAAAAGACTCATAGGGTCATTGGTTTGTGCACATGTTCTTCATATGATCTCCACCAAATCATGAAGCTCCTGCTTTGTTCCTCGTGCTGACTAATGAGAGATGCCTCAATGTTCTCCTTTCAGCGGGTCTCTTTCCATCGACTTCAGCCCATTTATTCTAGATATGAGACCTAGAGTTTTATGAGTACCTTGAGGCTTGCAGTCATTAGTGGCAGGCTCTCTCGCAATTGACAGATGGGAATACATCAATGTCTCCTGATCAATGGATCTCTCAAGTGTTTGACACTAACTCCTTTATTCACATTTGTAGAGATGTACTCGGTGCCTTGATACCTACTTTCATCATCAGTAGGATGTCTCACGTTTGTTAATGGTATACCTCAATGATCGGTATTCAAATGATGACTCATCATGTTCAACCTCAACTCATTTATTCACATGATGTAGACTTGCACCATTGGCGGATAGTGTAGAAGACTTGAAGACATCACTATGTGGCCTCATATTTCCTGAGTTGTTGCTTCCATTTGATAGGACCAATACCTATTTGACTTCATTGATCATGGGAGATCAGATTGTACTCCATGGTATATAGAGATCTTTAGATTGATTTTTGAGACTAGTTTCATTGGGCCTTGTTCGTGACTATGATAGCTCTTGGCATGTAACCACATTTATATTTTCCTATTCATATCCATGAACACTTTTTTGGTATATTTTCCACATGGATCTGCATTGTATTCTTGGTAGCCATGTATGCAAAGTTAGTACATAATGTAATGAGAAATTGAGTTCATCCAGCTGGTTCTCTACCACTGCACTTCTGGGTTATTTATAATGTATTTCGGCCATCGCAGATACTTCTCTAATCTCACACATTAGGGGGCATCTGTTATAGCAAGATTTTCCTCACCATTTTTATCTTGCACAGAGGGCCTTTTTCCATTTCCCTATGCAGACTTATCATCCCTTTTTGATGAATCAAGAGCTAAAAATATACATTTTTCCACATATACACTCCCTAATTGCTATGCAAGATGCTTATATGCTTGCTTCTCCACTACATCTAGTGTATATCGGGATTTATGCCAAAAAATACAAAATGAGGTTGGGTTTCCATGTCACGACAAGAGATCTCTGATCCTTGGCCTTCCATATACTAGAAACGTTCCGACTCGGCCCTTCAGTTGCATTATGAAGGCTATAAGAGCACAATTTCAAGCTATGGAAAAGAGGAGAAAGCATTCAACTTTGAGAGAAAAGTTACTCTGGAGAAATTACTTCATATTGAGTCTACATGCCTTTGTCCCTCAAGTATGAGCACAGTGTTCAACCCCCAAGCTCTTCTCTTATTGTTGAGAGAACCTTATTGCCTCTTTCCTATGAGCTTGCCTTTGGTGGAGGATTGAAGTGGTGGAGACCCAGTTGGAAGGAACTTGGTTTCTTGGTTTCGAAGCATGCTGACACAAAAGTCTATAATGTTGTCACTTCTACTGATCAATTATTAATAGAAATACTCATTTCCCGTCCTATTGGTATCTTGCAAATATATGATTATTATCCATGGGTGTGTTTGTAATGTTTATTAATGGATTATGCTATCTGATGTGCTAACCCATTTTTATCATCACTATATGCTTGCATTGCTTGTTTGTTGATAACTTCTTGCAGGTATAAAACTTTGGGTCAAAGTGCTCAATGGTGGAACATCATCAAACGTTGGATCGAGGTAGGCCTCTTTATTATATTGCACATTAGTTTATATAGCATATGTTGGAATTGAGTTGATTTATGCAGTCATACATGTCTGTTGTGGTTTACCCTTGGCCATAGAGAGTTTTCCCCTTGTAACAATTGGTAGATTTCCAATGGAGACATTCAAGCATTGATCTCATTTGTGGAATGAACTCCAAAATTCTGAGATATGTTGGGATTTGTACCAATGAGTCAGGCGCACTCTCAACATGCACTAGAGAAAAATTATACCAAGTATGGTGAATATTTGATTGCATTTTTTGGCCAACAATTCTCTGGAAATATAATTCAATAAAATCAATTCTTTCTTGAGGAGGTTTCGACATAATACTACATTCATCATTTTCTTTATTTACAACCACTTCCAAGGTTCTTGATTCATCAAAAATCTCTTGAAAAGATTCTTCTTTCTTGTAAGGGTGATCTTGTTCATCATTCTTCTCAAGATTTATTTCTTCATTCAATTCTTCTTGATGCAAGTTCGCTTGTGATGTTTCATCATCTATCACAAGGCTGGAATCTTCTTGTGTATTTGGTGGAGGCTCCTCAATTTCATTTTAATGGAATCTTCTTGTGTATTTGGTGGAGGCCTCAATTTCATTTTTTAAATTTTGTTGTTTGAAATGTCTTCATATTGAGTATATAGGAGACTAAAATTTTCTTATTTTTCCACATTCAATATTATTCTTTCATTGGAGATATCTTGGCCATGTTCTTCTTATATGCAATGACTATCTTATTTGTTCTCAAAATTATATTCCATTGATTTTGGCTGAATTATTCTTGCATATTATTGGAGAAATTTCTATTTTCGGCACACTAGTTCAGTGACAGTAACACTAGTTCAGTGGGAGTTAACTGACTAGTTATATTTCAGACTTTCTAATCTTATACAATCACTATTATGCATGCATTCCTAATTATAGGATGTCATTTCCTATATGAGTGAAGATCACTCACTCATTGATAAGATCATAATATGCATTGATTCTCATTCTTCATTGTGTATCTCTCTTCCTTTTCTTGATAAACTTTGTTTGTGTTTTCTTTAGCTAGATCTCTTGTGCAGGTTTCCATGAAACAATGACACGGGATCAAATCTATGCTACCTGGAGCAAGCCAGACAAGACAAAGAGTAAGGAAAATTGAAGTTTCGGCGAGCTAAATCTGTGGTCGTACATTTCAGCAGTGATTTCTCCAAAAATATTAACATTTTGAGGAAACGGATCATGTGGGAAGTAAATAGACCCATTCTACAAGTGGTTTTTCAACCATTTGGCAATATTCCTCACCTTTTTCTCAGAAAGTAAACCGGAAGATAGCCTCCTAAAACTGATACGAATCTGTGGTCGTACATTTCTACAATGATTACTCCCAAAATGTTAAGTTTTTGAGGAAACAGATCGCGTGGGAAGTAAATCAACCCATTATTCAAGTGGGTTTTCAATCATTTGGCGAGATTCCTCACCGTTTTCTCATAAATTAAGTCGCAAGATCGTCTCCTGAAACTGATACGAATTTTCACTTAAAGTGCCCTTTCTGTCGTGATTTCTTAATTTTTCACTTGCAGATTGAGAGTATTTTTTTAGGGGTTCTTAAAAACAGTGGGAGATATGGATAGGACAACTATTATACACTCAAACTTGGTGGTAATCCTCACACCATACAATTATTTTGATTGGAAGCCCAAGGGAAAATTCCAACACAGAAGGAAAAGGAATGTATAAATTGACGATGACAACAGAAACAAAACCTACATCAGTGATTGAGAAGATGAGATGGGAAAACTGTAAGGATGAGGCCACATGACTACTTCTTGAGTTAATATCCACCGATTTATGGTTTCATTTTTCCGCATGAAAGACTCCAAATGAGATCTGGACCACCTTAGAAGGACTCTTTGGAAACAAGGATGAGATGCAATGTCATATGCTTGAGGTAGAGTTGAATACCTTAGACCCTAAAATTTTTGATAATATAGAGGATTTCTTTACTAAATTTAAATCTTTGATATTGAGCTTGGGTGAATGTGTTATTGACAAGTCTACAAAAGAGAAACAACTTATTCTAACAATCTTGGCCAAGCTAGGACCAGAATACGTTGTATATGTCTCCAATTTCCATTCTGACAGATGTGTTTTTGGAACAAATTGGAAAATGCCTACGATGGCTCAGTTCATTGAGTCTCTCACACAAGAGTAGAAAAAACTCATTTAGATGGTCCTAATCAAGGATCCCAAAGAACATGCGCTCACCATGCATGATGGAAAAGGATCATCCAAACACAACAGAAAGGAGAAACAAAATGAGAAGGAGGGATATTCCAAACCCTTCAACGATTCTTCAGGTTCCAGAGACTCTTCAGATTCCAAGAAGAATAATAAGGGAAAGGAATGCACTTACTGCAATAAACCAAATCATGAATAATACACACGCATGGAGAAGCAGATCAATCTTATGGCACAGGGATTTCAGCAGAACAACCTTAGAAACTTCATTCCAGAGGGAGTCAAGAAGATGAAGGAAGAAGATCATGCTCCTAAGAAAGGTAATCATCATGCTCTTGTTGCAATTAATTCCTCATATGATTAATGGATTATATATTCTGGTGCATCCCATCATATGGCAGTGAAAGAGGAAGTTTTATCTTCTTTAAGTCCATGCTCAAGACCTCCTATTCTCATGGGGGATGATACTCCAGTAGCGGTAGCAGGAGAAGTGAGAGTGGAACTCCACAATGACATTTTTGAGAATGTTTTACATGTTCCAAAGCTTTCTATGAATATGATCTCAGTTTATCAGATCATTCAAAAAGGTTAAAAGGTTGAATTTACATCAGATTCAGTTTCAGTAATTGACATGCATGACAATTCCATTATTGCAATTGGTGAGGTGGATCACAAGTCAAGGTTGTATAAATTCACTAATTTTTCTGACGATGAATCATCTTTTCTACTTACACATAAGGAGATTGTTTTTCATGCACCTCCAGTGAAACATGCATATACTCTTGTGCTTCCATCAGTTTCAGACATCAAAGATGATTCCATACACTCAGATTTTGTACATGGAAATTTCTTCCTCATGGATTATATGAGATGTTGATATCCTTTTCTTGGTCTTTGTAATTCTTGCCTTCATTATCAACAACAAGATTTGATTCAGAAAACTCTTGCAATGTTTCATGATATTTTTCTTCTGGATCATTCATTTGATCTTTTCGTGTCCATGTGGGAGAGGGTGAGTGGGAAACAACATTTAAAACATCAGCAAAAACATATGAATGCACTTATGGGATGAACTTTTCTGCAAAGGAATCTTCTAACACATCCCAGCTAGTAATGGAGATAGGCATTAATGAACTATATCATTCAAGAGCATCTTCTCATAGAGTTTTTAGGAATAATCTACATGTAACATTTTCTTCAGTGAGGTTGAAATAATAACATGTACTTTTAAAATTAATCAAATGTTTCTCTACATCTTCTGAAGCATCCCCAAAGAATGTAGAAAAAATTTCAATTGGAATATTGAGCATTTGAAAGTCTATTTCTAGTAGATTAAAAGGGGTATTATGAAATTGCCTCCTTCTTTGAGTATTTCTCCCTTTTGTCGAATCTTGCAAAGTCATTGATGGGCTTGATGAAGAATATAAAGACGCATTATGACATGAATGAAACCCTTCATTTTGAATTTTTCCAATGGAGTTGCCAGGGAATTCATTCTCCCGAATCTTTGGTGCTTCTTGTTTCTTTTTGAAATTACAAAAATGGTGAGCCATGCTTAAAATAAGCATTAATTTTCTTGAATATTCTTCTCAAAAGTTTGAGCCATGGAGATTTATGGTTCCTCAAATATCTTGAAAATAAATCGTTCCCCATTATGGTCACCAAAAATGTTGATGCTTGAATCTGTTAGGACCGAAACAACAACCCCACAGGGATACAAATCTCCCTGCGTTTTTATAGAGGTGATACTCCTCTTTATTTTAAGATTTTCTTGGGTCTCTATATTTTTAGAATATGGGACTTTGCATAAGTTTGTCGTGATAATCAAATAAATATAAATATTGCAAGAAAAAATAACAAGAAAGAAAATGTTTTGTTTTATTTTTTAGAGAGTTGCTGAGAAATGACCAGGAACTGCACACATCATATATTTGAAAAAGATAAACAAAATTCCCTCGCATCCATCATAGTTAAAATAAATATTTTTTATCACATAAAATAAAAGAATATGGTATGCACACATAAGAGAAATTTAATAGAGTAAAACAAGGGGAGCTAAAATAAAGATAATGATAGATCAATCTCAAATACTTTATACTCAAAACTCAGAGTTACAAAGTACAATCAAAACTGATCCTGAAATAGTTCTCTTGGGATTTCTGAAAAATATATAGTCTATTAAAAAGCTTTGAAATTTAAATGTGTTTGTCCTTAGGACTAGGATTGGGGCTCCCATGGACCATAAAACAAATATGAACAAGAAATAAGTTGTAGAAGGAGAATGGTGGGAAATGCAGAGTAGCAAGACCTGGAAAGAAGGCAGGGAGAAGTTATCAAACTTCGATTAAACCTTTCTAGTTAAAGAAGCGAAGTAACTAGATGAAAGAACTAATAAAGAAAGAAATATGTGATCAGCATAAACTTACTATGATGGTCTCTCTTCTCTTCACTTTCTTTATGTTGTCCTTTGATTGTCTTCATTGATGGTTACAAGAACCATCGCAACTGTTTCTTGCCCTTATTTGGTTAATTTGTTGATTTCCTTGGAATAGCTTTGAGAATTTGGCTAAGTATGTGAGATGGGACAAGAGGGGATGAGGGAGATAAGGTGAGTGAAGTTAACCATGAAATTTTTGTGAACCTGCGAACCTGTGGTTGGATGAGTGACCCAAAGAAACTAATTATGGAAGGGCGGTCGTTCATATGAGAGTGAGTTTTAACATGGATCTTTTTATGAACCTGCCAACCCGGTAACCCGTGAACCCGTAGTTATGGATGATCAAAAATATGTTAAGTGTGGAAAGGCAGTCAGTTGGGCTTCTATGTAGAAGGGATAAAATACTTTAGGGGCTCGGCACCCGCGACAAATTTGATGGTTGAAAATGTAGATCATGGAACTTTGGGTGCAAAGTGGAGATCACATAACTTGGAGGATGAGGGCTTGAACCTACAAACCAGTGAAGCTAAAAAAAATGGTTAAGTGTAGTGTAGCAGCAGACTTATGATATGGGAAAGTGGATTGAGATGAAGGTCTAAAATCCACCAACTCGCTAACCCGATGAGGAGATGAAGGATTAAGTGTGGATATGGAAGGTGAGAGAGACAAGTGATGAGAGTAATTCACAATTAGAAAAAGGAGAGGAGAACATGATACTTAGAAAAATTCTTCATAATCTCTCCTTTTGACCTTTAGACCAAATATTGAATAACTTAGGCATGCGGAAATAAATTTCTGATCTGAAAAGTGCATGAAGAAGCTGAGACTGAGGACTATAGAGTGAACTTATAAAATTTCAAGAAATGCCTTCTTTTTATATCAAGTCTTTTATGAATCCAAGAGAGGAAAAATATAGATGACCAAATTTTGGCCAACAGTAACTTTGGCCTCAAAGGTGTCCAAGCGAGAATTATTGGAAGCAATTTCAGAGGTCATTATTTGGATGTCTACCTTGTTTTGTTTGGATTCATTTTGCAGGTGAAAGAATTCTTCGTTGTGAGTGTTGGCCATGGTTGGAGGGGAACGGAAGAGGGGAAGAGGGACCATGGAAAAAAGAGTAAAAAATGATGTATATGAGTGTGATCAGTGTGAAAAGAGGAATGCAACGAGATAGGTGTCAAATAAGGTTGCAGGAAGGTAAAAAAAAAGGTTAAAAATGATAGGTATCACAAAGATCATGGAAACAATGGGAATCCAATGAGATAGGTCTAAAATAAGGGTTCAGGGAGGTAAATAAAGGTTAAAAATTATAGCTGTCACAACTATCTAGCCGAAAAGGGAAATCCAATGAGATATGTCTCCTTTTTTTCTTTACTTCCCTCCTCCTCCCCCCTCCCCCCCTGCCTTTTTTTTTACTTCTCTAGGGTTTTATGAAAATATGAATAATATCGTAGTATGGAAATGCCCAAATTCTTAACAGAAAAAATGAAATAAATGTATAGAATTTTTTGCAACCCGAATGCAAGAGGAAAGCTTGTAGGGAAATAGATCTTCTCTATTCCTTTTCTGTTTGTAATTTTTGCAACCCGAATTATGGAGGAAAGGTTGCACAGAAATAGATCTTCTATGTTCCTTTTCTGTTTGGTTTCTTTCCCAATGGTTAGGTTTTTCAGGGTGCCTATAGAAAAGGGTTTTCCCTATGCTATAGCTCTCTGATATACATGCGGGGTCCAATAGTATTACTTTTCCCAATATCTTAGGGCACTAACTAAGGAGGCTAGACTGTACCCTTAGTTGTACTACCCAACTACCTAGATACTAGAGAGAATATTTTTGAGTGTTGTTCTTGGTGCCACTATATCATTCAAGCGGATGATCAGTTGATCTATGGTTGGTTTCAAGATATCTAGGGGGTCTCCTAATATACCAAAGGTATGTGGAAGAACAAGTATGTATACAAGTGATGTCTGATGCGCTACCACTTGAAGGGGTACCAAGATGGGTTACAAGGGTGTCCAACAATGTGAGCTTAAGTACCTCTTGTATTTCATGCTTGTATGCTTCCACGACCACAAATTTATGCACTGAAGGGTAGATCTTTATAGCTTAAAGACATCGGAACACGTCTCTACCCTGGAAAAATATTAACCCACAAATCCTACCAAGGAAAGTTCTTTGATACCACTTGTTAGGCACCAAATCTATTATAATAGCATAAAATATAAATATTGCAGGAATACCAGTGAAATAACAACAAAGAACAATAATATAGCAGCAGAACAACAGAATATATGGAACCACAATACCAAAATAATACATTTATTGATAGGAAACAATGTTCACTTGCCTCTTCGAGGAGGGAAACCTCCAGTAGAGAATATATATATTACAATAATTATCAATAAAAATCCCCCTCATACCTTTTACTCTTATTTATATTAATTATATCTTCTAAAGAACATTCTAGAGGAATATCTTTCTAGAAGAATAAGCTTCTGTTAGGTCTTCTTACATTGACTTGTTCATATTTATTAAATAGACCTTATTAACTAGTATTGGCCTTAATTACATGGACATATATTATTCTACCTATATGATAAGTTAGGGGTTTATGTCCCTAATAAATTCACTAACTTATCCCATAATTCCTTGGTTGTAACTTCTCCTGAGACATTGAGTAACACAATATATAAAAGACATAACCATATTGTTCTCTTTTCCATCATATCCAACTTTGTGCAGTCTTTCATCAACCTACCCATATGTGTAGTACCAAGATCCATAACAACCCATTGTTCTTTGTCTACAAAATAGTCCCCCATCTTGTGCTTCCATAGTTCAAATATTTCCCATTAAATTTCTCAATATCGATTTTAGAAATTCTCTCCATTCTCTTCCAGCACAAGAACCACCACTACAGAGCTCCCACTGGAACCAATTTTATCACAAACCCAAGATAAACTTGCTCTATCAAAATGAATCAAACCCTTAGCCACAAAGGTGTCCCCATGAAGCCAATAAAATCACTTTGATACCAAATGTAAGTTTTTGAACCTTTAAAGTATAGCAGTGCACACAAATTATTTATAAAACAATAACATTCACACATATTACTTTAATTTACCAAGATATTTACCCTGGAAAAACCAACAAATGTTTAGAGCTACACCTTTAACTCTCGGTGTATTAAATTCACCATTTACAATATAATATATAAGATTCTACGACATCCAAAACCCTAATCCATTTACTCATATTACATTACAACTGTAATTCTTTAACCAAAATTAGATTACAATGGGCCGAAATACCATTGGTTGAAGAACACCAAAAAATAGGCCAAAATGGACCAAAAACAACCCAAACTTTTATCGGGCACTGCAACCCCCCCCTAGTGCGACACACTGCACAGGGATAACTATGAAAATAATATAACACATTATGAACAATGTCTAACAATGAAACATCATAAACATCATAAACACTACATAGTTTTACCAAACGATTCACAGTGTCAATGATGGAAACACGACATCAAGCATGGTGGGAATGGCATATTACTTGATGAAATCAAGGAGATGGATGAAGCCACGCATGAAAGTATGATGTCTACATTCTACATTCTCTCGATACCACTCATATCCCAATGTCTGCATTCTCCCAATGTTTGTATTCTATGACAGGATGACTCACTCTTGTTTGTAGTCTTGTATGTAGATGATTTGTTGATTATAGGAAGTTCACAGGTATCCATTGCTACTATGAAGGATAATGTGCATCACAAGTTTTCAATGAGTGATACGGGTCTACTACACTACTTTCCTTAGGATTGAGATTTCTCAATCAAATTGTAGGATCACTATGATGTAGTCTAACTATGCTCAAGATCCATTCTCATGTTTTTATATGGTTGATTTCAATCCTACTCCATCTCCCTTAATCTTTGGTGTCAAACTCAAGGTTTCATTCTCCTCACCTTTGGTTGAAAACACTCAATATATAAAATTGGTTGGGAGTCTTCCCTATCTCACTTACACTAGGCCTAACATTTTTTATGTTGTGGTTGTTGTGTCTAGATTTATGCAACCCCTCAAATTGCACTAGAAGGAAACAAATTGTATTCTTCACTATATTCACGGCAGAAATATATTTGGGATACATTATATAGTAGGGTGTGATCTTTATTTAGTGGGGTACACTAATTTTGATTAGTTCAGTGATGTTATAGATTGCAATTCCACTTCAAATTACCTCTTCTCTCTTGGTTCTAGACATATTTATTGGTTGAGAAAGATATAGCATATAATTTCTCTATCAATCACAAAGGAAGAGTATAAATAAGTTGTAAATGCAGTGATTGAGGCCATCTAGTTGAATCACATTCTCACTGAGTTTGGTATTTAGTACTACTACCCATTTGTCATTTCTTTTGACAATCAAAGTACCATTCAAATCTCATGAGATACAATTCACTAGTAATGAACAAGCACATTGAGAATCATATGCACTTCATTCAAGAGTTTATTCATGGGTAGTTCAAAGATATTAGATATTATTCGATAAAAAAAATTATTTCCAACATTTTCACCAAACATTTACAAGCTTTTTTGGGGGTGTGGGAGGTTTGTTCTGCTAAGAAGGTTATCTATTCTTCTCTGTTCTATCCTCTTGGGGAAGGTTTTCCAACAAGGTTTTCCATTTCCTCATTTTTTGTTGGGATTATTTTGTACGTGGGTACATAATATGACTACACATTTTTCGAGATCCATTTTTGTTGTCATGTACTCACCTAAGTTAATATTAAGGGATTTTTTTGGTGAGCATAGTGAATCTATGTTTCTAGAATACCATGCACTTGTTATTCATGTCTAGCTAGCTATTTTATATAGATTAATCCATTCCATATTTAGTGATTTGATGAACATGTAATAGTTAAGCTTCACTTAGTTTTTTTCATTTTCCTTTCTTTGAGGAAATATTTGTGGCATGTCATTGCATGGCCTTCCTTCTTGAATATTTCCCTAGCAGGAATATTATTCGTATTGCATCAAACTTCATTCTTTGTTTGGATCACTTGATTAATGACCATTAGCAATACCTTATACAAATCAACATTGTATTCCCTTCTTTATCTTCAAATCTTCTTTTCAAACTATACATCTTAGCTGGCTCCATATCCAAACTATAGATCTTGGGTCAACATCCAAATCTCATAGGGAGAGGTATAATTGACTACATTATATTCTTGAATACCAAATGAGGTAAACATGGATATATAGGTCAAAATATACAAGGAATAGTAACTCACTTTGCGCCTTTGGTTGAGGGATAAACATACTAATACAAGATATGTACTGAGAAAACATGCTCAAATGGTTTTAGATGTGGAGATAATCCTAGTCTTAAAGGAAAAGTATTAGAGGAAATAGTTTAATACCAAAGGACCATTGATGATTCAAGGGATAAGATGTTGCAAATGTCCCAAGCATCGTGGGAGGAAATAACTCTTGCACTCAAAAGAGAAGAAACTCACTCCCTAACAGGCCTAAAATCTATTTTATATAGATCACAGTTGTATGTGGACACTTTCAAGAAGATGAATATGAATTAGATTGGCCTAAGTTTTAGATTCTCAATACATCATGGAATATGTAGGTGAAATATACATGGACATAGAGAAGAAGAGATGGAGTATAGTGGAAAATGAGGTAGGGTATGATATCAAGGATGTCATTACACACATTATGATATATGAACTTAGAGAGGTATGCAGATAAAAACCCCTAGCAGAAGATGAGGAGTGATTGTCACCAATTTTGGGCTCATTTGTGTATGTTGCATAGAGATGCTCGACTCTTTAGTTGGATGGTAATGATGATACCTAGGATTATTCTTTAGTTCCCATCCTTTTGAAATGTAGTATTGCTATCAACATCATTTAATAGAATTAGTGACCATAGACTTTCTCAAATACTCTTATTGTAATGTCCAAGATAGATATTATTGACATTATATGTCTATTTAAATGAATATGTTGGCTTATTTTCAAGAAGAGTATGATGAATCTAAGGTATTAGAATTTGAATTGATTATGATTGATTAAAATAATGAGAACTAACATTTTTTTGGTAGCTCAAGGTTGATTTCACAAAACTATTTTACAAATATTGACTGTAGTCCCATGACCCAAGAGAGATTTGAACCTCCATAGTTGGTCCACCTTCAGAACTCTAAGAATGTTACAATCAAGAAATGAGAAGGATTAAATAAAAGGATCATGTCATCACTCATGATGTTGAATAAAATAGGCCTCTAGATCAAAGAGACAACCATTTAATCCATGAGTAGTTCAAGACCTCATAAAATCAACCATATTTTCAACTAGAACTAGATAGGGGGGACAATAATTTAGTTGCACTTGTTGGTGTAAGAGTAAACTAGGTAGGAAACCCTTGATAATAAAGAGTTGGTTGGTGGAGATAGTTAGATTTCCTTTAGTGAAATTATAGTATTTATATTTCTTAGAATAGAAGAGTTAGGTTCCTATTCATTTTCTAATTTTCATTCTCGTGTAGTAGACTAGTTCAAACTGCCTTAGAGAGTAGAGTTTCATCATTGTTTTGATCTATTTAATTTTTGAATACCATGAATAAAAAGTGAGTTCAATTTTGTTCTAGTAATGTTTTATAGAGTTCCAGAACTCCCTTTGGTATGTCCCATTCAAGGGGACATCACATGAACCCTTGTTCTTCCATTCCCATTTCCATTTTTGTTAACTAGTTGCTTCTATTCCTATAAATGTTGGTTTACATTCCTGGTAGTTTAATGTTATTAACATTTCCATTTAAGACAACACTCTAAATTTGATGTATTCCTTTTAATTACAATAATCAATGTTGTGTATTGTAAACTTTGTTTGTCTTCGAAAGTCTGATAGTTGTTGCTTTGTTTAGTTTCACAATTTGAGTATAAACAACAATTATTTATCTTTTTCTATTTCCTTCATTTCACTAGCAATCGTACCAATCCCATCTACCTTATAGAAAACTACAGGAAGAGATGGTAATTAGAACCTACACTAGGTGGATTACAATCAAAGTAGTTTCCATTTGAAGCCCATAGTGGATTGTTTATAACTACAACATGACATTAGGACTTTTAGTACTTCATTTTTTGTATATTAGACCTTTGTATTTTTTCACATATGGTGCCAACAACTCATAAGTTTACATGACCCTTGGATGATAAAGTGAGCCATGGATTTTATTATTTGATTGTTGTAATTTCGTTTCCCAACATTTTCCTCCTTAGGATTTGATAGTAGTCTATAGATTCAAATTTGTGTCACAACGCTATTACCCTCTATGTGAGACATGCAAGCCTAAAATTATTCAAAGTGGATCGTAGATACAACACTCTAATAACAATTGACTAGTCTCCTACAACTATAGTCTAGTATACCCCCTTCTCTCTAAGGATATATAATCCTTGGAGAACAACTAGAATCTTCACCTCATTATTGGTTGCATGGCCTAATCCTCAAGAAAAAGTATTATTTTTCTTTACATAGGGTCATATATCATCCACTCCTATTGCCCTAGTTAGCTAGCAATTGAATATTTAGAAAGCCAAGACAAATATTTTAGGTGCCCATTCATCTTCAAGTAGCTTGGGAAGTGAAGAGTTATTATTTAAAGAGGGACACTTCCATACCACCTTCATTCTTTCATTCCTTGATTGAATATTTTTTCTCCTCATTACTAGATGCTTTCTAATTATTTTCTTTGTGTTTTTTAGATCTACAAGTGAATGGAGCCACAAAAACCATTAAAACTTTATTTTTTCTCTTCATCCAAGAATTTCATATCACTGGAGTTGTGGGAAAAATCATACAACTCATGGGAAATCAATTTCTAGATATTTATATAGTTGGAGTATCATATTCAAGTTTAGATGGTAGCTTGTATGTTCATATGTGAAAATTAGCATGAGAAACCCTCTCAACATAACATTTTCGTCCATGGGGACAAAACACATTATTGTTTGAATCCCGTAATAGCTCTTTCATTCTAATAAATGGATTTGCTAAGAATTGGTTGTCAAATGATTGAAAAAAATGAAGAAAACAAGTTCTAGTGCGTAATGAACCCTTTTGTAATACCCCTAGGCCAAACCCCAACAATAAATATAAGTATATATATATATATACTTGATTCCAACAACTCACCATATATATATATATAAGATGGTGAGTTGTTGGAATCAAGTCTTGGATTCACTTTTTTGTGCACATCCCATAGTTTGGCAATTGCGTGAAGATTGTGCATCAAAGAAAGAAAGAGAACATTGCATAGTGTAGCACGCACCTATGTAAGTGTGCAAGAATGGTGCACCAAAGGAATAAGTGCACATAATTTCATATTTTTGCACACACTAGATTAAGTGTGTGATTTTGAGGCCAGAGAGACTTTGTATATATGCTTGTGTTTTGAGGCTGGTGAGCCTAGATCCAATAGGTTAGTGCACCTGTATTGTAAATGTAATCAACCACAAGTTGTTAATATAATTGCATCATTGCATGCAAACTCAACTCAGAAGAAAATAGACGGGGGGTTAAAATCCTTGTAAAAGGAAAAATGGAAAGTTTAAGTCAAGGGAATATTTTATGAATGTTTTTTAAAGTTTAATTTATGGATATTTACTTATTCTAAGTTCTCGAGGAATGGGAACGAGACACCAAGTGGCTAAAATCTAGTTCTTAAGGTGATAGGTGTCAAAATCTAGTTATGAAGGTGACAAGTGTCTAGTTATGACCATGCAAATATATTATTGAGTCCTAGTGTATTTTTGGGGGAATGCATTATGGCTCCATCTTTGCTTCCCTTTGAACTCCAAAAAATCAACAATCCATCTTTGTTTGTGATGTGTACCTAAGACTTCCATCATTGTCTGGAAGGAAGGATTATCCGTCCTTGTTGTAATTTGTATTGGGATACCATCATCACTTATTTCTAAGGGGGAATTATTCATTATTTCAATCATCCTTTAGTTGAGAGCTCATCTGGGAGGAACTATATATAGCTTTAATTACTATCATTTCTTAACTGGGTTCTTGGGAAATCCTTTGCATTGTCAAAAAAGTGGGATTTCAGGCGCATTGTTGAAGAAGCGGGTTTCCGGGATCATGAGAATTTCTCTTCATGTGAGAGATTTATTGTGTTGAAGAAGTGGGTTTTCAGGCCCATGAGCATTTCTCTCCATGTGAGAGATTTGTTGTGTTGAAGAATCAGGTTGTCAGGCTCGTGAGCATTTCTCTCTAGGTGAAATATTTGTTGTGTCAAAGAGGCGAGTTTTCAGGATTCTGAGGATTCTCTCGAGGCGAGAGAGTTGTTGAGAATTGTTCCCTGGTGCACTGGGCATTAGATACAGGGCTCTGAGACTTACTGTATGGCTTGTTGTTGAATCCCTGGAAGGGAAGTGGGGAAGTCAAAGGAATGTTGAGAAAAAAAGGGGCACACTTCCTTGGGTGGGACAGGCATGTGGGGAATGAGATGATGTAGGATAGTGACCACAGTGGCACCTTGGACTGAGCATTTTGTTAATTATGAGAACATATATTAGCATTAGGAACCCTTTTTCCCTCTGGTGTTTATGCCCCAGCTCGGGGGTGACCCATTGCTAGAATATTATGAGCAACATAGTCTATGGCTGGGAGGAACGTCTAAGTTCTGCATGAAGTTGGTGACTTTTAATTCAAGATAAGTGTCTCTTATGAAATTATTCTAATGACTATGTGCTTTTTTTTATTCTTTGTTATGGGTTATTTTCCTGTGCAAAATTGCATATACGTATTGTGGTTAATTCTGTGTAATATTACTGCTTATATACATTCCTTTTTCCTGTAAACTATGACATATGTGGGCATGACAATTATAAGTGTTTCCTGTTAGATAAATGTATGGTTAATCTTTATAATATTGTTTCATGTTATGATATGGTTAAGTGTTAATATTTTTTGGTATGACTAGAAGATATCAAGGCAGGGTATAATTCACCATGTACGCGGTGAAGTTGTCCATGTGTATAAAGGTGATACAATCCAGTGTATTATCATATTCATTGTGCACGATAACATTAGGTGTGTAGAGAAATTGTGCGCACAACATTATGTTAGTTCTCGGGAGGACTATGCGCATAGTATATTTCATTATTTATTCCATTGTTATGATTGTATTGAAAGAAGTTTACTCATGGAGTGATACCCAACTTGGGTTTGGGTGCAGTTCCCTAAGGATTGTGTCTAGATATTCTAATACTACTTGTAACATGGAGTAATACTACTTGTAACAGGGATTGTTGTAAGTACTATCCACACACTAAAGACGTTGAAGGAATATTGTCCATCAATGATTGTGGGCATTAAATATTGGTGTCAAAATGACAGAATTCAGGGATTGTGGTAATGTGGTCCAGTCTAAGAGATTGGGGACGTTATAGATTGCTATCAGAGCTATTGGTTCAATACTAGACTTGTATGGACCAGATACCAACAAGAAACAATCATACATGCTAAGTATTGGTGTCGCATAGTGCAGAGTTATTGTGCATGGAAAAAATATCGGTCCACAATGAAAGACTAGGATGCGCACAAAAATAGTGATGCATGGGGGTGTGCACTATAATTTGGGGTGTTGAAATCATCCAAGAAAAATATTATGAAAAATTGTGCATAACTTTCATAAAATTGTTGCATTAATTAGTCTAACAAATCTTGTTGGCTGCACATTTTTGTATAATTAACAACAATTAGATAATGCCAGAATCAACATAGAGATTAAAATAATGGAAGGTGTGTAGAGAACCTACTATCAAGATGAATAATTGGGAAGGTTGTACGTTGGTATGGGTATTGAAGGTACAAAATCCAATGGACATAGGGAAGGCTTAGAGGAGAGCATGAACTTGGTAGAGAACATAATTGTTTTGCAAAAGGACGTCCAAAGTTATAAAGATGATAACGATAGGCTTATGAAAGCCAAGGATGAGAAATATGGCTTCAATATCAAGTTGCTACAAATATTGTACATAATTGAGAAAAAGATGGATAAGGAGACCGAGTCAAGAAAATTAGGAAGACATAGGTCTCATGATGAGGGAAGAAAAAAAATAAGTACTGACAGACATCTCCATCACTCTCCAAGACATTCAACTAGGAGAGTGTGCAGTAGCTCAAGTCCATCTCTTCTCATGAAGCATAAGAAGAAATATGGGGTGGGTGAGCTATAAGGATAAATGAATAAGTTCAATCCTCCTACCTTTGATGGAGAGCACGAGAAGGATGAGGATGCAGAGACATGGATTTTGGGTATGAGGAAATACTTTCAACTGCATAATTACTCCTCGTAGGAAGAAGGGTGAACTTCCATTTATTATCTCAAGGGGAAAGAATAAATCTGGTGGGATTATTTTTTGCAAGTGCAACACATTGATGAGAAGAAGGTTACTTTGAGGGAATTCAAGTGATATTTTGAAAACAAATACCTAACCAAATGCTACAATGATAGGAAAATGAAGGAGTTCTTTGAACTCAAGCTTAGGATTATGACCATAGACAAGTACGAAAGGATATTTTTAGAGCTGTTGAAACATGTGCCTTTTATCAATGATGAACAAGTGAAGATTCAAAGGTACCCGAGTGGGATGCCATCATTTATTAGCGATAAGATACAATATGATGATCCCAAGACATTGCAAGAGACCATAAGGCGTGTTAAATGTCTTTATGATCAGCAAAGGGGAAAGCCAAATTTCCAAAAGGATTGGGAAGACAAGATAAAAATCAAAGTGGAACAAAGGAAGAAGGGGATTAAGCCACCATTTTTCAGAAATATTGCCCAAGGAGAGTCAACCTCCAAGGAGCCTAGAATGACTGAGGCAATGGAAACCAGGCCAACAAAACAACTAATGAAATGTTGGGGTTGCGACAAAAACCATATTTTTATATACTACCCTCAAAGAGGTGAAAAAGCGAGGACTGTGCATAATTTACAACAAGTTATGATAGTTGAGGACATGGGTAGGAATGTACCTAGGATTTATGCAGCCCTGGACAATAAGAAAACTGAGTTTTAGTCACACATGATTGAGGTGGAAGATAGTATCCATTGTTATTTTAATTGACTCGAGAGCTACTCATAGTTATCTAGATCCTAATATGGTGGAAATATTCCAATTACCGAGAAGCAAGCTTGAAAAACCTTGGTTGGTGTAGTTAGCCACAGTGGAAAAAAGGAAAATTAATGAGATGGTCAAGGCATGTCTAATGGAAATGAATGGAATGCGCACAAAATTTGATTTGAATACCATACCTTTGGGCTCCTATGATTTCCTCATTGGTATGGATTGGTTGGACCAACATCATGTTGTTTTATATTGTAACAAAAAGGAATTTACTTGCCTAGATGATTAGGGAAACTTAAGAAAAGTTCAAGGCATTCTAAGAGTTGTGACTATCAAATAAATTTCATCCTTACAATTGAATAAAAGCTACAGGAAAGGATGTCAAGTATTTGTAGCGCACATGGAGGAGGCAACTAAGGATAAATTTCCAAGTTTTGAAGACTACACAGCACTAAAATAATTTGAGGATGTCTTTAAATAAATACAAGGGTTTCCATCGAAAAGAGATATTGATTTATCAATAAATCTGATGTCGTAAGCAACTCTTGTATCCAAGATTCCTTATAGGATGAGCACACCAGAGCTGAAGGAATTGCAAATGCAACTCAGATAGATTCTAAAGAAGGGGTATATACGCCCAAGTGTGTCACCTTGGGGTCCCCAATATTATTTTTGAAAAATAAATATGGTACGTTGATACTTTTCATTGACTTCAGGTAGTTGAACAACGTAACAATAAATAACAAGTATCATTTCCCAAGGATAGATTACCTATTTGACCAACTGAGGGGTGCACAAATATTTTCAAAGATTGATCTTAGATCGAGTTATCAAAAAGTGAGAATAAAAGAAGAATACATCATAAATACCACCATCTGAATGAGGTATGGGAATTACAAGTTCACAATGGTGGCTTTCAGGTTGTCAAATGCACTAGTTGTCTTCATGTGTTTAATGAATGGAGTTTTTAGAAATTACTTAGATAAGTTTGTTGTTGTATTTTTGGATGACATACTTATTTACTCAAAGTATGAATAAGACCATGAGAAACACTTGAGGATGGTGCTACAAGTATTAAGGGAGCATTAGTTGTATGCAAATTTGAGCAAGTGATCATTTTACTAGTGACAAATCCATTATTTGGGTCATATCATATGAGGGGAATGTATAGTTGTGGACCCAACAAAGATAAAATCCATTGAAGAATGGCCAACACCCGACTTTTTTACTACAACCATCGCTTATTCCTGAGTGGAAGTGGGAAGTTATAATGATGGATTTTATAACTAAGATGCCTATATCAGCCAAGAAACATGATTCCATCATGGTGGTAGTGTATAAGATCACTAAAGATGCCCATTTTGTTCCAATGAAGTCAACTTCCAAGGAAACTAATATTGTCAATATCTACATGAGAGAAATTGCTAAATTGCATGATGTGCCTAAAATAATTGTGTCTGGTAGAGATCCCAAGTTCACTTCAAATTTTTGGAAGGGATTATTCAAAGGAATTGGGACAATTCTAAACTTTAGCACAACATATCACCCATAATAAAATGGACAAATAGATCAAGTAAATCAAGTAATAAAAGATATGATCAAAATGTGTGTGATGGATAAACCATCAAAATGGGAAGACTATTTTCACTTGGTAGAGTTTGTTGATATCAGTGAGTACCAAACATATTTAAATATGAGTCCATTTGAAGCATTGTATGGTAGAAAGTGCAACACACCAGTGATTTGGGATAATCCAACAGACAAAGTTGTGGTTGGGCTAGAACTGCTCAGAGAAATGCAAGAGAAAATGTTAAAAATAAAGCAACATCTAAAAGTTGTCCAAGATAGACAGAAAATAAATGTAGATAAAGCCAAAACTTATAGATAATTTAAAGTGTTTGACCATGTGTTCCTAAAAATAAAATCAAGAGGAAATTCCTTGAATTTGGGGAATTTCTCTAAGCTTGCAACGCATTATTGTGGACCACTTGAAATCCTAGAGAGGATTGGTCATGTTGCATATATGTTGGCTCTACATGCATCCTTGTGTATTCATAATGTATTCCATGTTTCCTTGCTTAAAACGTATGTACTTGATGAAAATCATGTCATTGATTGGAATTTGATTCAGGTGGAGCAAGAGGGTGACTTCTGAGTTCAACCACTGAGCATATTGGATCGAAAATTCAAGATGCTCCAGAATCGCAAAGTAGAATTGGTAAAGGTTCAGTGGACATGTTACGGTCCTGAGGATGCAACCTGGGAACATGAGGATTCTATGCGGGCAGAGTAACCACATATTTTTAAAGAATTTTTAAAGTTTTAACTGTACATGGGTATGTAATGCCCTAAGGACAATGCATAAATAAGGGGGACAGGAATGTAATTCCCCTAGGCCGAACCCCAATTGTATGTATATATATATATATATATATATATATATATATATATAAGCTGGTGAGATGTTGGCATCAACTCTTCGATTCACTTGTGTGCACACATCCCATATCTTGGTGATTTCACGAAGATTGTGCATAAAAGAAAGAAAATGCACATTCCATAGTGTAGAGCATACATGTGTAAGTGTGCAAGAATGGTGCACCAAAGGAAGAAGTGAGCGCAATTCCATAGTTTTGTGCACATCAAATTAAGCGCATGATTTTGAGTCCAAAGAGACTTTGAATATACACTTGTGTTTTGAGGCTGGTGATCATGGATGCAAAAGGCCAGTGCACCTATATTGCAAATGTAATCAACCACAAGTTGTTAATATAATCACATCACTACACGCAAAATCAAATTAAACAAAAAGTGACGAGGGGATAAACTCCATGGAAAAGGGAAAAGGGGAAGTTTAAGTCAAGGGAATATTTTATTAATTTTTTTGAAAGTTTAATTAATGGATATTTACTTATCCTGAGTTCCCTAGGAATGGGAACGAGTCACCAAGTGGATAAAATCTAGTTCTTAAGGTGATAGGTGTCAAAAGTTAGTCTTGAAGGTGACAAATGTCTAGTTATAACAATGCAAATATATTATTGAGTCCTAGTGTATTTTTTGGGGGAACACATTATGGCTCCATCTTCGCTACCATATGAACTCTAAAAAATTGACCATCCATATTTGTATTTGATTTGTACCTAAGAGTGCCATCATTGTATGGAAGGAAGGATTATCCATCCTTGTTGTAATCTATACTAGGAGATCGTCATCACTTATTTGTAAGGGGGAATTATTCATTATTTTGATCATCCTTCAGCCAAGAGCTCCTCTGGGAGGGATTGTATCTAGTTTTAATTATTGTCATTACTTAATCATGTGCTTGGGAAATCCTATGAATTTTTGAAAAAGTGGGTTGTTAGGCATGTGGTTGAAGAAGCAGGTTGTCAGGCCCACGAGCATTTCTCTCTAGGTGAGAGATTTTATGTGTTGAAGAAGAGATTTGTTAGCCTCGTGAGCATTTCTCTCCAAGAAAGAGATTTGTTGTGTCGAAGAGGTGGGTGGTGAAGTTCGTAAGCATTCTCTCCAGGCGAGAGAGTTGTCGATAATTGTTCCTTGGTTCATTGGGAATTAGATGCAAAGCTCTGAGACTTCATGTCCAGCCTGTTGTTGAAGCCCTAGAAGGGAAGTGGGGCAATCGAAGGAATTTTGAGAAGAGAAGGGGTACACTTCCTTGGGTGGGACATCCATGTGGGGAATGAGAGACTATAGGCTACTTGCCGCAGTTGAACCTTAGACTAAGCATTTTTCTAATTATCATACCATAGCTTGGCATTAAGATCTCTTTTTCCCTATGGATTTTATGCCCCATCTCTTGGGTGACCTGTTGTTGGAAGATTATGAGCAATAGAGTCTATGGTTGGGAGGAATGTCTGAGTTATGCATGCATCATTAAAGATAAATGTATCTTATTATCTTATTGTAATGATTGTGCGCTTGTTGTTATTCTATTTTATGGGTTATTTTCTTGTACGAAATTGCATATACGTTTTGTGGTTAATTATGTGTAATCTTACTGCTTATATCCGTTCCTTTTTCCTATAAATTGTGACAAATGTGAGCATGACATTTATAAGTGTTTCATGTTAGCTAAATGCATGGTTAATATGTATAATATTTTTTCTTGTTATGATATGGTTAAGTGTTAAATTATGTGGTATGACTATAAGATACCGAGGCAGGGTATAATACACCATGCGCACGGTGAAGCCATCCACACACACAAAGGTCATAGAATGTAGTGAAATATAATATTCATTACATGTAGTAGCATTAGATGTGCAAAGCAGTTGTGTGCACAACAATATGCTAGTGCTCTAAAGGACTATGCACACAGTAGATTTTGTTACTTATTCCGATGCTATGATTGTATTGAAAGAAGTTTACTCATGGAGGGATACCCAGCTTGGGTTTGGGTGCAATTCCCTAAGGATTGTGCGCAGATATTCTAATACTACTTGTAACAGGGAGTGTTGTAAGTAGTATATGTTCACTAAAGTTGTTGAAGTCACAATGTCCAATAGTGAGTTTGGATGTTACATATTGATGTCAGAATGACATAAGTCAGGGATTGTGGTGACTTGGTCTAGTGAGGGAGGTTGGCGATGTTACAACTTTGTTATTGTCAAAGGTGAAAGGAAGAGTTAAAATTCACAAGCTAGAGAAAGAGAAGCTTCAAATCTTGCTTGGGGTTTGAAACATACTTCTTTGAAGTGTGAATGAGCATGACTTCTTAAGGAATGTTAATTGTCAATTTTGTTTTTCATTTAAATTGTCAACTCTCAATTTGTTTATTTCTAGAATGATATGGATAAATTTGTTTATGAGCCATTGCTTATATTCACTTCCATTCACTTTTATTTTTTCTCTTTGCATTTGATGTTTTAATTCCTTATTGCATATTTGTTAGTGAAATGGAAGAAGGAAATAAAAAGTTATCATTGCATTATAAACACCAAATATTAGAGAAAGGATGGGAAAAGAGCTATGTGAGAAGAAACTTGCTTGCATTCGGGTTTTAAGAATTGTTTTTTGAAAGAGGAATGACCAGGAAATAATATCATGAAGAACCCTCTTACTACATTGCATTTGCACTTAGATTTCAGCACATGAACTGGAAACTTATAATCTCAAAATTGTTTGATAGTTGTCAATGCAACTACCTCATTTCATGGAAATTTCCTTTTATTGCTCCTTGCAATTGATGGTTGAAGTTATTATTGTAGATTTGTTAATGGAAATGGAGGAATTAAGTTTAAATTTATGTTGCATTATAAAGACTGAAGCTCTGAAGCAAGGATAGGAAACAAATTACACAAGAGAAACAATAGTCCAATACCGCCTTCTTTGGTTAAACATTTGAGCTTTAGGATAAATTATAGGCCATCATGATTTAGATTTTGATGAGTAGAATAGAGGATCATGTTGGAAGAAAGGATGGTGTGGATGAGAAATTATTTAATATCGCATTCCTAAAATTCTCACCACATATTTTACTCATGGAGTGAAACCGCCAAACTCAAAGGAATGAAATAAATGATTTGTGAATGCCATTAAGGATTGAAGTCGAAGTTATAAACATAGAAAGCATCAAGAATCCATAGACAATAAACATATGAAATATCCAATGATTTGAAATCACCATCTCATGTGAAATGTTTTAAGTTCTTGAAGTTAAGAGGAAAATAATGGGCCAACAATATTTTATGAAATGAAATTCTCTTGTTTCAACCTTCACCATAGCCCAAAATCAATGCCATATCTTGAAAAGATGGAAGCCATGCCTTATGATGAACTTGGACTAAATAATTAATGGCATGCTTGTTGTTTTTTTTTATTCTCATATCTGATAGTTATTGCCTTATGATTTCAAAACAAGATTAACTTTCACACCACAATTATCACAGAATAACTATACACAAATCTCAACTATAACAATGCAGTGGAAATAACAAGATCTATAAATATTAACCATGCACACCAGACACAAGAACACAATAGTTTATATTGGGAAACCCAACCTTGGGAGAAAACCCAACAACCTTTCTTATAGAAGAATCCAGTTCAAGATATTACTAGTACATCACTATCACCATATCAAAAACCCATACAAAGAAGATCCTCTCTAAGGCTAGCATCTCTAACAGATAGGTCTCACTAGAATAGACAAGATAACACCAAGCATGATCTTCTCCAAGTCTATTTCCTTCCCTAAGTGTGGCACACTCATCAAAATAACCATAAACCAAGAAATAGAGAAATTACCACAACTGCAGCTGATAACTACCTTATGCACACTACAGAAGGAGAGTTTTTTGTGCCTTTCCAAATGAAATGATCCAGCCTATTGACGTAGACCCCTTTCCCCAGATCCGTAGATCAAGATATGCACAGGATCTTTTCCTTTCAACCCTCCGAGAGCTCGACTGGCTCTTCTATTTCCCTTTTGGGAAATCTACCCACAGCAACCCTTTTGGGAAATTACCCTTCTATTTCGGGATATTAGACTTCGCGAATTCGCAAATCCTGTGGTCGAGCACCTTGTAGACCCCTGAAACCCGAATTACTGACACTTGGCCTTTCCTCTTCAAATTTTGCCTTTTTCCTTATCGCGATTTCGGGAGTTGCGATGTCATGCAACTCTTCCCCTCGAACTATGAAATCTCGATTCCCGAATTGTCGAAACTCTGATGTTCGGTCACCAAAAGAAATCAACGGATGTGATTCCCCTCTCGATCCAACGGTCAGCGCGATTTCACGTATCGAGAGTTTGAGATACCAAAGCTTGAACTCTCTGTCTTCTCCACCTTCTGATCTCCGAAATCCCAAAATCCCAAAATAGTACAATATCAATTTCGGCTTTTCGGCTTTCGCAAGTTCACAAGTTGCGATGTCATGCAACTTTTCTCCACGACTCCCGAAATCTCGTTGCCCTATTTGCCAAAATCCTAAAATGCCAAATTTCGACACGGTTCCTGGTGTTGGTCCCACAATGACACTTTCCACCTTTTCGGGACTTCGCACTTCACGATTTCGTGAATCTTGATGCAAGGTTTTCGGTCCTCCAACCCACGAAACCTCGAAATGGTCAACAAAATTGACTTCCATGTCAAAAAGTGCACCACCTGTCCACTCTGTTGTCTTCTATGGCCCCACACAAATCTTTTCTCCCCTTCGGGACTTCGCACTTCGTGATTTTGTGAATCTTGATGTAAGGATTTTGGTCCTCCAACCCACGAAACCCCGAAATGGAATTTCACGAGTAGATCCAATGGCCCTTGTTGGCTTGTATCTATGGCCCTATATCTTCTGAGCTTGAAATTTTGAAACCACTCGTCGTTACCCCCCTACTCCTCTGCGAGATCTAACGGCTTCTGGGACTACGCGAATTCTCCAAGAAGAATTTCGACCGTCCGATTCCTCCTTGACGACTCCTGTGAAATGAACAAGTATTCCTTCACGAAACCTTTCCACCTGCAAAATAACATCATTGCACCTTCTTTCAACACTTCAAGGCACTAGCCCTCTTGAGCTTCTCTTCATCAACTTCAAAGAATCTATCTCTTCTGAGCTTTCTCCACAACTCGAGTCTATAAGAAGACTCATGCACGCACTCCTTGCGGCAATTCTTCAATACTTCCAAGTATTGAATTCTTAGACTCTGCGCACTCCTTGCGACAGCAGTCTTTCACAATTCCCTCAAGTTACAAACCCTGAAACTCTACTTGGCCTGCGCACGCCTTGCACGGATCCTGTGCTTAACTTGCACTTCTGCGAGAATGAGAACAATTGTTATCCCTCCTAAGCTTTCAGAGACGAACTCTGACTTCTGTCAAGGGACGCCTTGCGGACAATATCACTGCACTCCTTACAGAAAAACTCTTGCTCAGACAGAGAAACAATTGAAACTCATCCCTTACTCTCCCTCTCTTCAGATTTCAGACATTCAACCAGAAATCATACATACATGGCATAAACAACAAATGTATAAAAGAAAGAGTAAAACAATCATGAGCATAACATTCAACAATGCATACACAGAAAGTATTTGAACACCATGAGTTTGAATTAAAGCTTCATTTATTAATCTTAGAACTTCTGTACATGGGTTCTTCTACACAGCTCTCTACTTCTTCTCTTCTATGCTCTTCTCATAATAATTTTACAACTATACAATGAGGATGTCTATATCTCGTTTCCCTATTATGCTCTAAACTTTCAAATCTAAGAAATAAATTCTATCTACCTACATTAACTTATGCATAAATGCCTCTATATACTTCAGATGAGAGCGGGACACTCAAGGTCTGATTACAATGCTCCACCATAAATGTGAGTACGCCCCTATTTAACTATTCCATTAATTATATTTTGCACTCAAACTTCAAAACATTTCAACAAGAAATGTGCTAGCGCTTGTCCAGCTATCTTCCACATCCACGCGTACTTGTTGTTGGTGATGCTCCTGCATCATACTCCCTCGCTTGAAAATTTTCATGGGCTCCTATCCATGAGCTCTCGCATGGTATTTCCATGCTTCTGGATCTCTGCTCCATGCTTCTATTGATTGAATCATTATAAGAAAATTCTGCATGTGGTAGAATATTGTCCCACTGACTATGGTGTTCTGTCACCAAACTCCTCAGCAAGTCTCCCAAACTTCTGTTCACGACTTCTATCTGTCCATCCATCTGAGGATGATAAGTTGAACTGAACGACAAGTTTGTTCCCAGATTTTTCCATAAGGTTCTCCAGAAGTTTCCCACGAGCTTGGTGTCTCGATCCGAAACTATGCTCCTTGGGAATCCTTGAAGTCAAATGACCTCCTTGAAAAACAGATTCACAATGTGAGTTGTGTCACTGGTTTTCTGACATGGTATGAAGTGTTCCATCTTAGAAAAACTATCCACCACTACAAATATCGAGTCGAACCCTCTTTGTTTTCTCGGCAACCCCAATATGAAGTCCATGTTGACTGCATCCCAGGCCTCTCAGGTATGGGTAACGGTTGATAAAAGCCTGCATTCTGCCTCTTCCCTTTTAAATGCTGACAAATTCTACATCTGTCCATGAATCTCTTGAAGTCTGCTCTCATTCCTGGCCAAAAGTATGACTCATTTAATTTTGAGAACGTCTTTTCATGACCGAAATGTCTGGCCAATCCTCCACTGTGTTTCTCCTTCAGCAAATTCTCCCTCATGGAGCATTTTGGAATACAAAGTTGATTACCCTTAAAAAACAATCCTTCCTGGATCATGTATTCTGCCCATTGACTCATGTCCCTGAGAATTGGATTCTCAGTTGCTTCATACACCTCCTTAAAATCTGGATCATCTCTGTACATGTTCCTGAGATCATCAAAACCGAACGTTTTGACTCTGAACTCCTGCAATAGAAAACATTTCCTTCTCAAAGCATCAACAACTTTGTTAGCAGCTCCAGAAATATGTTTAATTAAAAACATGAAATTATGCATATACCCAACCCATTTAACATGTCTTTGATTCAACTTCTTCTGTTGAGTCACAATTTGCAAAGCATGATTGTCACTGTATAAGACAAACTCCTTAGGAATCAAATGGTGTCTCCATTTCTTCAATGCCTGAATAATGGCATAGAACTCCTTATCATACGTGGAGTATTTCACTTTCGCTTTGTTCATCTTCTCGTTGAAGTATGCTATCGGCCTCTCTTCTTGGCTCAAGACTACCCCTATTGCAAATCCACTTGCATCACATTTTACCTGAAATGTCTTTTTAAAATCTGGCAACACCAGAATTGGTTGTTCCGTGATTTTCCTTTTTAGCAAATTAAAAATTTTCTCAGCTTCTTCTGTCCAGTGAAAAGACTTATGTCTCTTCTTCACTGTGTCCATCATCGGTGCACTAATTCCACTGAAATTTCTGATGAACTTCTTATAGAAACTAGCCAATCCATGAAAACTTCAAACTTCAAAGATACTCTTTGGTGATGACCAATTCTTAATCACCTCCACCTTATCTGGATCCATCCTCAACTTATCTGCAGAAATAACAAAACCCAAATAAATGAGCTTTGTCTTCATGAATGAGGATTTCTTCATGTTTATCAGCAGCTTCTCTTGTTGTAGCCTCTGCATCACTATAGCCAAGTGTTTCAGATGCTCTACCTCTGTCTTACTGAAAATCCGTATGTCATCAAGGTACACAATGACAAATTTTCCGATGAAATCCTTCAGGACTTCATTCATCAATCTCATGAAAGTACTTGGCGCATTTGTTAAGACAAACAGCATAACAAGCCATTCGTATAACCCCTCATTGGTTTTGAATGTTGTCTTCCATTCATCACCTTCTCTCATGCGAATTTGGTGATAACCGCTCTTCAAATCAACTTTTGAAAAAAAATTGGCCACACTCAAACAATCCATCAGATCATCCATCCTTGGCAATGGAAATATATACCTGATGGTTATCTTGTTGATTTCCCTCAAGTCAGTACACATCCTCTAGCCTCCTTCTTTCTTCGGACTGAGTACTATTAGAACAACACACGGGCTCAAGATTTATATGACCAACCCCTTGTCCATTAAGTCCTGGACCTGTCTTTTGACATCTTCATTCTCCTACGGCATCAATCTGTACGCTGCTTTATTTGGCAAACTAGCTCTAGGTATGAGATCAATTTGATGACTTATACTTCTGATCGGTGGCAACGAACGAGGTAGTTCGTCCACTACTATGTCAGCGAACTCTTCCAGCAGTTCCTGAACCTCTTCCGGTAAATCATCTACCCTTGTGTTGGTTAAAACAATTTTAGGCTTCCTGACCACAATGAATTGCGGTTCCTCCTTCTTCTTAACCTTTGTAATAAGTTCCTTCCCACTCATGAGAAGTACAGTGTTTCTTACTTTAGGTTTCACCTCTTTATCTTTGATTGGAAGCAACATGTGAGTTCCCCCATTCTTCTCTAGGGTGTATGTGTTCTTCCTCCCATCATGAGTCACATTCCTGTCATACTGCCACGGTCTACCTAGCAATAGATGAAAAACATCCATGGGAATGACATCACACAATATCTTATCATTATATCCTCCTATTTTAAATTCAACTAAACATTGTTTGGTGACATTTACCTGATGTCCTTTTTGTAGACATGAAACTCTATATGGGCTTGGATGTTCAATTGTCTCCAGCTCTAGCTTTTCTACCATCTCTGTAGAAATGAGATTATCTATGCTACCACTGTCCACAATGACTTTGCATACCTTGTCTTTAGTCTTGCAATCAGTCCAAAAAAGTCTGTTCCTTTGCACTGGATTCTCTGCCTCTTTCTCTAGCGTTAAGAGAACCTTCTTCATCACCAGTGATATTCCGCCTTTAGCATCCTCTACCTCAACATTCCGCCTTTGTTCTTCGGTAATGTGAGTCTCACCACCTTCTTTCTTCTTATCTGGACATTCATAAGACTTGTGTCCAATTTTTCCACATGTGAAGCATTTTATTACTCCACCTCTGCCTCTTCCTCTACCTCTAGTATGAGGAAAAGTATTGTTATCATCATATTGTCCTCTCTTCTCAGCATACTGCCCTCTCTGCTCGGCATACTGCCCTCTCTGTGAGCTTCCACCTCTCTCAATTTGAGGTTTCTTCCATTCTTCCTTAGGCTTCTAGTTCCTATCCTGGGCAATTGATTTGCCTCTGGGCTGACTTCTGCCTCGGCCTCTTTGACCCTGCTTTCAGCTCAGCTTCTCTTCAGCTTTCAGAGCCATCTGATAAGAATATTCCACCATTCGGATGGTCATCATGCTCATCTCATCCTAAATGTCGTATCTCAGACCATTCATGTACCTAGCAACCTTTTCATCATCGCTTTCCCGATGACCTGCTCTGATGTTCAGCCTGTAGAAATCTTCAGTGTATTCCTTCACTGACATCAGTTTCTGTCTCAAATTCTTCATTCTTCGAAATAGAGTAATTTGGTAGTCCCTGAGAATGAATTTTTCCTTCATATTTGCGATCATTCTATCCCAACTCTTGATTTTCTACTTGCCTTGGCAGTGTCTGTCAGCTTGTAGTTCATCCCACCACAATGTTGCATGTCCTTTAAGTCTTGTGACAGCATGTTTGACCTTTTTGCCTTCCTCAACATCTTCATAGTCAAAATATGTGTCCAGAGCTCTAATCCATTTTAGAATCTCCTCAACATCCAGGTTTCCTTCATATACTAGAATATCCATTTTCTCCCTAGCACTCATTCTTGCAACAGCCCTAATCAGGCATTCATTTGTTGCATCTTCTATTGTAACTTCTTCTCCTTCATGTCCAGCTTCATCTTCACTTTCAGATTCACTGACATATCCAACACCAACTGTGCATCTTTGTTTTATTTCCACGTCCACGAGTCTGGCGCGTATGTCATGTATATCTCTTTCCATGACTAGATTTTGCATCTGCCTACCCCTTTCTCTTGACATCTCCCTTTTCTCTGGTGGATCAGGTGTTTGTCTGTCTCTTCTTCTTGGCGGCATAGCTGAGATTTTATTTCTCGCTTCCCTATCTGAAGTATACAAACAGAGTCAAGCTCTGATACCAAACTTAATTTAGACCCCTTCCCCCAAATCCACAGATTGGGATCTGCGCAGGATCCTTTCCTTTCGGCCCTCTGAGAGCTCGACTGGCTCTTCTATTTCCCTTTCAGGAAATCTACCCACAGCAACCCTTTCAGGAAATTACTCTTCTATTTCGAGACATTGGACTTCGCGAATTCGTGAATCCTATCATCTAGCACCTTGTAGACCCCCGAAACCCAAATTACTGACACTTCGCCTTTCCTCTTCCAATTTCTCCTTTTTCCTTATCACGATTTTGGGAGTTGCGATGTCATGCAACTCTTCCCCTCGACCTCCGAAATCCCGATTCCCAAATTGCTGAAAATCTGATGTTCGGTCACCAAAAGAAATCAACGGCTATGATTCCCCTCTCAATCCAACGATCAGTGTGATTTCTCGTACCGGTAGTTTGAGATACCAAAGCTCGAACTCTCTATCTTCTCCACCTTCTGATCTCCGAAATCCTGAAATCCTGAAATAATACAATATCAATTTTAGCTTTTTGGCTTTCGCGAGTTCGCGAGTTGCGATGTCATGCAACTCTGCTCCACGACTCCTGAAATCCTGATGCCCTATTTGCTAAAATCTTGAAATGCCAAATTTCAACACGGCTCCCAGTGTTGGTCCCACAACGAAACTTTTCGCCTTTTCTGGACTTCGCACTTCGCGATTTCGCGAATCTTGATGCAAGGTTTTCGGTCCTCCAACCCACGAAACCCCGAAATGGTCAACGAAATTCACTTCTGTGTCGACAAGTGCACCACCTATCCACTATGTTGTCTTCTATGGCCCCACACAAATCTTTTCACCCCTTCAGGACTTCGCACTTCGCAATTTCGTGAATCTTGATGCAAGGATTTCGGTCCTCCAACCCACGAAACCCCGAAATGGAATTTGACAAGTAGATCCAACGGCCCTTGTTGGCTTGGATATACATCCCTATCTCTTCTGAGCTTGAACTTTTGAAACCACTCACCGTAACTCCCCTGCTCCTCTGCAAGATCTGACAGCTTCCGAGACTTCATGAATTCTCCACAGAGAATTTCGACTGTCTGATTCCTCCTTGACGACTCTTGTGAAATGAACAAGTATTCCTTCACGGAACATGTCCACCTGCAAAATAACATCGTTGCGCCTTCTTTCAACACTTCAAGGCACTATCCCTCTTGAGCTTCTCTTCAGCAACTTCGAAGACTCTATCTCTTCTAAGCTTTCTCCACAACTTGAGTCTATAAGAAGACTCTTGCACGCACTCCTTGCGGCAATCCTTCAATACTTCCAAGTATTGAATTCTTCGACTCTATGCACTCCATGCGATAGTAGTCTTTCACAATTCCCTCAGGTTGCAAACCCTGAAACTCTACTCGTCCTGTGCACGCTTTGCATGGCTCCTGTGCTTAACTTGCACTTCTGCGAGAATGAGAACAATTGTTATCCCTCCTGAGCTTTCAGAGACGAACTCTAACTTCTGTCAATGCATGCCTTGTGGACAATATCACTGCACTCCTTGCAGGAAAAATATTGCTCAGACAGAGAAACAATTGAAACTCATTCCTTACTCTCCCTCTCTTCAGATTTCAGACATTCAACCAGAAATCATACATACATGGCATAAACAGCAAATGTATAACAGAAAGAGTAAAACAATCATGAGCATAACAGTCAACAATGCATACACAGAAAGTATTTGAACACCATGATTCTGAATTAAATCTTCATATATTAATCTCAGAACTTATGTACATGGGTTCTTCTACACAGCTCTCTGCTTCTTCTCTTCTATGCTCTTCTCATAATAATTTTACAACTATACAATGAGGGTCTCTATATCCCGTTTCCCTCTTACGCTCTAAACTGTCAAATCTAAGAAATAAATTATATCTACCTACATTAACTTATGCATAAATGCCTCTATCTACTTCAGACGAGAGCGGGACGCTCAAGGTCTGATTACAATGCTCCACCATAAATGTGAGTATGCCCCTATTTAACTATTCCATTAATTATATTGCGCACTCAAACTTCAAAACATTTCAACAAGAAATGTGGTGGCGCTTGTCCAGTTGTCTTCCACATCCGCACGTACTTTCTGCTGGCGATGCTCCTGCATCACCTATATTTATACTAATATGGGCACTTTTCATTTTTTGTAGGCTCGACTTCTCATTTTGGGTTTTCAAATTTACTTTATTATTTTTTTTCTTTTACTAGTGGGTCCGACTTCTCTTCCAAGGTCTTCAATTTCTTCCTAGGGATTCTACAATGGTATAAACGTATCTTCTTGTACTTCCTTATGGAGAATGATTGCCCGAAGTTTCAAAACTTCAACACTCCCTCTCAACAAGGGAGGCATTCTCAATACTTGGATTTATTATGTCATAGAAAGGTTGTTCTTGAGCCTGGTTGATGTAGTCTTCTTTGGCATGCACCAAGTTGATGTATACTTCTCCCACATAGAACCCAATTGATGTATGCTTCTCCCACATAGCACCTCAGGTCTCCAACGGTCCTTTTCAAGTCACATGATCAAGGATAGAGACCACACATGGGTCATTATTCTTAGCCAATTCAACATGGCCATTGGAGAAGAATGCTTGATGCTAATACACAAAGAACATGATGTAATGTCCCCCACCTCTTAGAGAGGTGATGAGGAGACTCAGTGG
>SNQJ01S0051644.1:0-11173 GCA_010110895.2 Picea sitchensis
TTCAGCTTATTCAAAACTTGGCTCACCAGCCTATAGAACATAATTACAATTCTTTTGCATATAACATGATCTGTAACGGGGCTCGGCCTTGGGGACACTACAAAGGCACTGAGAAGTTCTTCTTTCATACTAACTTTTGCTTCATCTTATGACTCTTTCTCATGTTTAATTTCTTCTATATTCTTAGACTCTTCAATACCTAGAAAAAGGACTTCATCATCATCAGAGTCATCACTGTCACCGGACTTTGATGAACTGTTGTTTTCTTCTTTTGAGTAGAAATTCTTTTTTTCTTTGTAATTTTTTTTCTTGAGTTGGATTTTTCCTTTTTCTTATACTGTTTGGTTTTGTTTTCATCATCTTCAGGGTCCTCCTTAGGATAGGGACACTTGGCTGCAAAATGGCCAACCTTGCCAGAGTTAAAACATTTAAAAGGCATCTTGCCTTTGTACCTCCCTGATCCTTTTTGAAGTTTTTTAATAAAATTTGCTTCTTCCACATCATATTCTTCATCATGGACGGATTGAAGTTTCTGCTTCTGATTCTTTGTTTTCTTGAGTACCTTGAAGGTTGCCTCTCCTTGTGAGTGATTCTCTTGACCTAATCTTAACTCATAGGCTATGAGGATTCCATACAATTAATCCATGGTGAGTTTATCTAGATTATCCCGATATTCAAGAGAGGATACTTTAGGATTGTATATAATAGGTAGTGTTCTTAGTAATTTTTCAACTAGCTCATTGTCTGAAAGTTATAATCCCAATCCTACCACTGCATTAACAATATTATAATTTCTTTCAAAGTACTCTGAGATATTCTCTTCATCGTTCATTTTTAGACCTTCATATTGTACTTTGAGAGTCTGGAGTTTGGCCCTCTTTACCTTGGAATCTCCTGCATATATGGTTTCCAATTTATCATAGATTTGTTTTGCATTATTACAATTTAGTACCTTAGCAAAGATTTTCTTACCCAGTCCAACTTGTAGTGTGTTTACATCCTTTGCATGGTCCCAAAAATTTTTCTTGTCTTCTGCTTCTGTGGGAGTGGTTTTTGGAACATCATATCCCTTTTCCACTAATGTCCATACTTCCAGTCCAATGGACATCAAATATATTTTCATCCTAACACTCCAGAAGACATAGTATTCACCATTAAATAGGGGGGTTTTTTATGACATCTTCAGGTGCTGATCCATTCTAATGTATATTCCTCTTCAAGTGATTTAAACATTTTGTGAAGAGACCCACTCTGATACCAATTGAAGTATCGGATCATGTCACTGAGAGGCGGGGGTTGAATTAGTGACACAGTAATTTTATCAATTTTCTTTTATTTATGCAAACATAATTTTGACACAATATTTTATCATGGAACCCAAATGGGAAAAAACACTAATGCTTTTCTATTAATTGCAATTTTTTTTTTACATGTTACATAGAAGGAAGATGTCATTTATTTTTTATAAACACCGACTGATCAGGATGCATCCACACCCTAGTTCACCAGCACCAACTGGTAGGAGGCTATGACCCCCTGTTTAGTCAGCTACAACTAACAAGGAAGCACCAACTCCCTCTGCAGGCACCAACCTGCCCTTGCACCACTGAACCACCCTTCATTTTCTTAATCTGGACAAACTTCTGTATCAGGTTTATTACTGCTTCTCTGTTTTAATATATTCTCTGATTAGGACTGCATAGACACTTTTCTTCATTTATGTATTCTTCAAAATGGTGTGAGAGTGATACAATGTGTCCCTTGGTTTTGAACCATCGCACCTCTTTGTTTAACTTAACCATAATCACTGATTATTATTTTTATTGTGAAGGATTTTCGTAAATTGATCACATATGGATCAATTTCATCCCTTAAACTTGATCCCGAATCTCTGTTATTTTCACAGAAACCGAATTATGCGGAGGCGCTTCCTTCAAACCATTACATGTGACCGAGCGTTACAGAATCACAGGCTTAAAAATTACAGCTACATATTATATTGTCATTTAGATCTCTTATATCATATGACCAATGACGATGACCAAACGCTAGGCCAAACAAGTGCTTGAGCGCTTATCAATTTCAACGGTCACGATTCAATCTTCTGATAAGATGAACGACTGACAAAACTTCTCCCTTTAGAACTTTGGGTTTTCAAATTTTCAAACCTTCGAATCAAATTAGATGGTTTATTTCATGGAAGCAAATCAATGGTTAGATTTGATCCTTACACACATTCTTTCATTGTTTAATCCGACGGCTAGGATTTAATCAAGCATCGAGATGGATGGACACCTTTTACTCTGGGACTTCGGCTATTTCAACTTACGCTATCCTTCCACTGTAGTATATCGATGGATGAGAATTATCTCAAAGTGTTTCTTTAGATCAGACGAACCATGTCTACTTCGGCATTTCGTCCTTTTGGAGGGACGTAACTTATTTAACATCACGTGTTGACATGGCATGAGCCAATTTCCTCTTGACACATGCCATCATCTGATTATTCCATGTGTACTTGTTGACGTGGTCTGCCACGTGTCCTTGATGACGTGGTCTGCCATGCATCCTTGCTGATGTGGTCTGCTATACGTCCTTGCTGATGTGGTCTGCCACAAGTACTTGCTGACATGGTCTGCTGACGTGATCTACCTTATGTCATTGCTAACGTGGTCTGCTGACGTAGATCTCCCACACATCCTTGTTGATGTGGTCTACTGACGTGGTCTGCCACATTTCCTCTTGAATTAGATGATTGTGGCTTACTTCGGATGATCCGACGATCGAGAATTTATTTCAGGTCTCCAAGCTTCAGGAATTTCACATCTCAAACTTAAAATTTTGAAGTGATATTTTTCTGGAGCTTAACCTCCTCACATATTTAAAATGATCTGACGACTGACAAGTATTCGAATAATAAATAACTCAGCCTTTCTGCTTATCCTATCCTTCCACTTAATTTTAATTCGACGACTGATGGGATTTCAAATAATCGAGATCTCAGATCTTTCAGCTTATCTTGTCCTTCCACTTAATTTTAATCCGACGACTGACGTGATTTTGGATAATCAAGATTTCAGATATTTTCTCTTATCTTGTCCTTCCAGTTGATTTGATCTAACGATTGATGTGGACTCTTCGAAGCATATTAACGACCGATGATGATTATGGAACAACAACTTGCGAGTCACTTAACTCGACACCTAAACTCCGCAATTTGAAGTTGTGTGTTGTTGGTGATTCAACCACAATCGTCGATCTTTGAAGCTGTAATATCTGACGGTCCTAACTAATTGTTTTTAGGGGCTAAATTTCGCAGATGGGCTATTTTTCCATGGCTTTTCCCAAAAAAAGATTCACTAATTTCTATTTTTTCTAAAAACAATTTGCCCAAATTCCATAGAATCAAGTTATTTTACCTTAAAAATCGCCAAAATTGATAGAAAATATATAAAATCCTTAGAAATTTGAATTTTTTACAAAACTATCGCCAAAAAAATTACATTTTGCATATTAAGGACAATTAAGATTAGCCCATGTTTCTACATTTTGATATAAATTTCCATCCTTAAAATCATCCCAATTTACGATCTCCGCAATCTATCCATGCCATTGATATGGCGATTGCAAATCCGACAGTCATGACTTAATTTGAATTAATCAGATCATTTGTTGGATCAACCACAGTCGTCGATCTTTGGAGCTATAAGATCTGACGGTCCTGATTGATTGCGGGATTGTAGCTAGCGAGTAGTTTAATTCTTCTTTCTCTCTCCGTAATTCATCCCTGTCGTTGATCTGGCGATTGCGCATCCGACGGTCACGACTTAATATGATCGTTTGTTGGATCTATCAAATCATTGATCTTTGAGTGTATGAGATCTGAAAATCTAGACCGATTACATGATTGTAACCATCAAATCATTTAATTCTTCTTTTGTTCTCTGTAATTCATCCCTGTCGTTGATCTAGCAATTGCACATCAATGGTCTTGATCTAATCTGATCGTTGACTAATCCCCCAACGATGCATATGAGATTCATCATGTCATATCTTCTGAGCTTTGATCTTCATTCGCTAACCCTCCTGAGCTTTAATCTGTGCATATCGTCCAATTGTTTGACATCAATCATTAAATACTGTTGACTAGTCCTCCAACGATTTATTCTGAAGTTCATTCACCATATCTTCTCTTCCGAGCTCTGATATTCACTCGATAACCGTCTTGAGATTTTATCTCAACTTACCATCACATCAATGATATCGACTGTTGACATCAATGACAATACCAATGACACTATTTCCAACAATTTCCTCCCTGTGTTGTCTACTAGGATACTATTTAGACAAGTGGGTAGATGAACCCATTCTGGGTTTTGTATCCATCTTCTCCATTGAAGAAAAGGCTACTACACAGTTTGACTACATTCAGTTTCTAGCTGACAACATCCATGAACAACTCTTCAAGTTTTCCACGGAAGGTATGTTCTGGTATTCTTCAATACTGGTATACATGTTCCTCTTTTTCCAAGCAGACAAGTTCTCCTTCTCCCAGTAGAAGTTGGACCAAGATGGAAATCCTCAACCTGTGACCTCCTGGATGTCCATAGTGAGGAAGAACTCATCTAAGTTCAATTTCAAACAATTCATTAACCAATTCTACCACCCAATGGTATGCATGCTCAGTGGAAGACAAGAACCATGGATAAACGAGGAAATTCAGAGAATTCTACATTTGTCAGACCTAGCTAAAACAAGGGACTGGTACCTCTACCAGGATCATATAGAAATCATAATCTACGGATGTGAATTACCCCCTTACAAGCTGCCAAAGTATTTTCCTGTTAGGATATTTTCTCTGGAATATATCAGACAAATGATAAATTCAGATGATATTCACTTTGTAGCTTTCAAAAAGAAACAACAACTAAGGATCAAAGGTCAGATAGTTTCTTTCATTTGCAACAACAAAGCTTCAGGGGAATAATCCAACAAGCTATTAAAGGAAATGAATTTCAATCAAAGTTTCCAATGGAACTATGACCCCTGTGGCATCATTGCAGAAACTAGGTTAAAGAACAAGATTTCTCCCTATGCTCATGTGCCTAAACTTGAAATTGAGAAATTCATGAACCAGACAGAGTGGGAGGAAAATACTCTGCTAGACATAGAGAAACAACCTTCACCTGCCAGCATTTCACAAACCAGTACTCCATAGGTACCAACAGAGAAGAGAGCTAGTAAAGAAGTATCTCCCCCAGTCATAGAAGTCTCAACAAAAGACTTCCAAGTCTACAAGAAGAGGCCCAAGACTAGCCATGCACCTGACAGGTCTAGAGAAGAAGAAACTCAGTATATCATAGTTATGGAGGGATCACACTAATCACTTTTCTCAGGAAGTCAGCAAATAATGTCCACTTCCTCATCCGGGAAACAAACAGATACCACATTGTTAACTAAATCCTTACAGGAGCTTGTAGGACTCAACATCTTTGAAAAGTATAAATTGATAAAAAAGAAGAAGGAATTGTTGAACAATATAACATATGCACAATTCTAGAAGCAGACATGAACAACACAACATAGGTTAATTTCTTCCTTTGACACAGAAAAAGGAAGGATGCACATGGCATTCTTGCAGGCACATGTGCCTCACCCCAAGGCAATTTCTAATTACAACAGGTCAACGTTTGATTTTGATGTAAAAGAGGTGCATCCAACTGATCATATGGATATGCACAAATAAACTGGTGAGATGATTTTTTCCACCCTTGAAAATACCTCCATGATTGCTGCAAAGTTGTAGGTTTCTTTAAACAATGTCCAGTCTCAACTTAAGCTGGAAAATATATCTTCCTTGGCCAAGGATAACAAGATCAAGTCCCTAGAAGAACTAGTATTGAAAACTGGATATGATCCATCCAATGTCAAAGCAACAGAAGAAATCCTCAAGAAGAAAAACTCTAACATAGCATCCCTAAGGAAACAATTAAAAATCCTAGCCACTGAAGATCCACAGGCAAAAGAAATGGCAGAGATTGAAGTCCACAAGGAGGAAATGCTAAAATTGATAATGGAGTAGAATGCATAGATCAAGGAGATGGAGGCCGAGCTAGAGAAGCTGGTCAAAGAGAAAGAAAAAAGTGTGCCAATGACTGTCATCCCACTACAAGCAATCCCTATCACAAGTGTCAGTACAATATCAACAACACCTACAACATAAATTCCATCAGCTATTCCAACGATAGCTCTAGATGCATCCGAAAAGTTGGCAAAGTTAATGGAGGACATGCCTCTGCAAGGACAAGAGGTCAAAATACTGCATGATGAGATTAATAACCTCCAGAATATTAAAGCCATGTTTCAGTCTAGTTACAACACATAGATGCACAAATCATAGAGGCTCAAGCAAGAACTACAGAAGCCGCAGAAGGAGACAGTCATGGACAAGACACTATCAGAGGCCAAGGAAAACATTTGTATGGAAATCTTCCAATCAGTGACAGAGATATGGCCCCTGATACAGATTGTTTTTGAATAGCATGAATTGGTGCAGAGAGCCAGACAAGCCATTGACAAGATAAGGACAAACTTGGGAGAAAATCCTACCGAGGCCACATAGATCATCAGGTTCTTGAATTCAAAGACTAAAGAAGATTTGGAAGCAATGGAAATAGAAGATAGTACAGAAACAATCCTTGAGGTCAAGAAATTTTTGACTAAGAAGGGACTGATGATGCAACTCGAGGAGAAATATCAGACAATGGATATTGGAGTGCACAAGTTTTTCAGCAAGGTCGACTCACTGCACAAGAAAGGTCTTCCAGGTTTGCTAGTGATCAATGAAAAACTAATTACTCTGTCAAACTACAAACATAAGATCCTAGCAGTGGAAAACTATGGCTCTAAGTTTATAGGCATATAAGGGAGCATAACTGGCAAGGATTTCTTGGAAACTCTACAGTTGGACCCGAGCATCCAACATGAGAAGAAACTTTTCCAAGTACACATAGATGGATGAAACTTACAGAAGATTACTCAAGGTCTCCATCCTAGTCAAAAAAGATGGGAATACCTATGTGCCTTGATCGAGTAGAGATGATGTGGACATCTGAGTTAGCATGAGGAAGACAATCAAAGTCAAGTGGATGAATCACCAACTACTTTCCCATAAATCAACATTCAGGATTTGGATAGATCACCAATAGTCCTATTATTTTGTAATATGTAAGCTGGTTAATTAGATTTGTATTCCACCATATCCTAGTCATTAATGACATGATCAAATTCAATTGTTGTATAAATACTTCTTACTTTGAAGTATTGAGGGTTGATTTTTGCGCCCAGGAAGCTATCATTGTAATCTTTTTGAGGAGATCGACCAGTAATAAAAAGATAGATTCATAGGATTCTTGCATTTGGATGTTGGTGATGCTTATCTTGCTTTGTTAATGTTTATCTTACTCTATAATCATTTTGTTTTCTGTCTCCAATTGTTTAAAGGAAGTTAATGAACATAATTTGTCTCAGACACTCTGTTTCTGGTCTTTAGCAATCTGCATTTTATTCTTCTGATATTAATCAAATAAATTCTTAACTGCTTCTTTGCTTAATTGAATATCTCACCCGTTCTACCTTTACACCACATTTAAATCTTAATAGATCCAACATTCTTATTATCTTGCCCTATGAATAAATCTTATAAAAACTGCAATCAAATCTTAAACTTTAACACAAACCCCATAGCACAATGGATGTTTAAATGAAATACTACAACCAATCTTTATAAACAAAACAACAAACTCAGATTATTTTAACTAGCTTAATATCTTAAAACTCAAAATAGATCTAAATCTTACAGAGAGATCCCTCTCTGAAAATGGCAGGGTTAGATCCCAGTTTCGAAGTGGTTTTGGTAAGTTACCTCTGTTAATTTATTTTGCCCTTAACAACCTCTGGGAATTACATAGTGCTAACATTATCATTGCATAGTTTCTTTGCAGTAGCATCTGAAGGTGTAGTAGTTGGTGACGTGTAACAATTTACCACAAATAGCCAAACATCACATCCAAGAGCCATCGGATAACTTTTCATCCTTATACTCCAAAATGCATTATCATTTCCTTTGAACAATCGTGCTAGGCTGGAGAACATTCCTTCTTGTTGATCCATTGGATTTCTCAGGATATTCCTTCAAGTGGTTAAAATGTGGTGAAGGAACCTTCCCTAATACCAATTGTTGAAATGGTTGACAATACTGAGAGGGGGGGGTGAATCAATATTTCTTATTTTAAAAAAAAATTAATAATAAATAATTATTAATCACAACAATTGATCAATAAGAATGTACTGAGAACATAAATTAAATATAACAATCACAAAAAGTACAAGTTACAATGTGTAGGAGACACCAATCTCTCTTCTTTTGAACACCAACTCAAGGAGACACTAATCCCCTATTTTAGAGCACCAACTATAGGAAGCACCAACTCCCTGTTTTCAAGCACCAACTTGAGGAAGCACCAACTCTCTTGTTTTCAAGAACCAACTTGAGGAAGCACCAATTCCCTTATTTTAAAGCACCAACTTGAGGAAGCACCAAATCCCTTGTTTTAGGCTTCAACCTGTAGAGGAATCCAATCCTCCCTTGCTCCTCCCTTCCACCCCCACTTCATGTGTATGTTTCAAGTTTCATATACTTTCTTGGACTCTGCTTCTCTTTTTTATCTTTTGAATTAGACCACAGAGACACTCTTCTTCCACTATACCTTTTTTTTTATATAATATTCCAACAGGTATGAAATTGAACCGTTGTGTCTCTTTGTATGAACCAATGCACCTCTTCATTTAATTTAATAATAAAGCTACCATTTTGTCATTAAATTTTTTGTCTTTAATTCAAAATATTTCAAATCCCTTGTAAGTTGTTCATCATTAATGGAATATCTGGGTGCTAAAAATTGTTTACTATTGTTGTAACAATTCCTTGAACAAACCATGATCCTGAGGTGTTAATTATCTTTAATCATATTTTTAGCCTTTATGAGTCGATCTAAGTTATGGATCGACTCTTCTCATTTTAGTCTCACGCTTCCATATTGATCCAACGATCTACGATCAATATTTATTGTCCGTTGTTGATCCATAGAATTTATGATTTCATTGTCTGTCGACCTCAACCATCCAATAAATGTTCCTGTACAGTTACTCTAGGCATATTGTATTTGCTGGATCATTGAAGATCAATATGTATGATCTGTAAACAGGAGGCTTATGGCCTGTTATCGCACAATTTGTAGCTAGGTCAAAAAGGCTAGAAGATAGAGGCCAAACTGGTGTAACAGGAACCTACCCCACCCAATGTCACCACAATGGGGAGGTTCTTTCTCTTTAGGGAGGTTAGGCCCAGGGAAGACATCCCCGGTAACCTGGAGTTTTGAAGAGGCAAAGGTTTAATAGTCAAAGTAAAGTTCCCCCTTCACAGATCACCACCAAAAGCAAACAGTCGGGCTAAACAACCAATAATGAAGTGTAGGCCCAAATGAGAACACCTACCCGGAACAAAGAAACAACAAACTAATACATGCAGGCTATGATTCAAAGGGTTAGTACTTCATATAACCATCTAATATCAATATATAAGCAATATATATTGACGAGATCAATGTTTATTAATGCAACAATGAAATAATATCAATTCATCAATAAATACCAAGATGATCTAGCAATCAGTGTGTCCAATCAATCCCTTATTCAATAAATGCTTTAAACCATCATCTAAATGCCTATAAAGAGAACTTACTGCGTCAAGATGGAATAACGAAGGATGACGTCAACTTTTTAGGGTTAGTAATTAGTTAGGGTTTCAATTTAGCAAAGGTTTTGAGAGTTTGTTTGACCACTATCACTTCAACATTGGAGGCCTAAGATCAGTGCCTAAGGGTAGATGGAGTCAGATTAAGGGAGGACGCAAAGGTTGAAGGGAAAAGGCTAAGGACTAGAGGGAAGGGTTCTGAAGTGCTGCTATGGTAGGGCTCCAGAAACAAAACCCTAGGGGAAAGAGACTCACTCCGGTGTTTCTAAAGCAAGGCCTTGTGCTCTTTCCTCCTTCCTTAGGTTTAACTTGGAAAAACAACTAGCATAAAAGATAAATCAAGACACGAGAGTGTGGTGAGGGAGAGTGTTGCTAAAGCAAGGCCCTATCACCAAACCCTATAAGCAGGATGACCCTAGGTGTAGATAACCTAGGCCTAGGATGTCTCCTCCTTCTTGACTTTTAAAGGTACAACTAGCACAAGGGGAAGAAGCAATAAGAGTGTAGCAATGGCTAGGCTCTTCCCTCCTTATTCAATGGTTGAAAATTTCTCTTTTAGGGGACATGAGACAACGACCTACTTGTGTGTTTGTCCCCTAGGGTTTTAAAATCAACAAAGTTTATAATAAATGCAAGAATACAAGACTACAACCATTTAATAAAGAAGTTTTGCAGAAAAAACACTTACATATCATCATGAAATAGCATTGCAAACCCTAGTTGTAAACCTTCCTTCAAGAGAAATGCCAAAAATGCCAAGAAATTCCCTCCTTCAACAAATGCGCCTCACTTAAAGAGAAGAAATACCCAAGTAGGGCGCAAAAATCAGATCTCACTAGGACATTGAGTGTTGTGTTATGTCAAAATGAGGATAAAACTCCTCAATATATACTGTATCAATGACCTTTAATTAATTTTAGGTCATAAAAAATAGCCGACAAGGCCTTAAACCAAAATCATATTGTTTTTACATTAAAATGTCAAATTAAAACCCTAACTGAGCTATAATAATAATGGTAAAACCCCCTTCAAGGGAGGCGCTAGCCCCTTTTAGGGCAGATGAGGCATCCAGGAGCAAAACGTTAACCCCCCAGGGGCCTCTCCAACATGCCACACATGCCACTACTGCCCAGTCTGCCTCCAAGAATGACCATGAAGCTGGATGACGTCATGGTAGGGATGGGGACACTCTGAGCCTTCCAAGGCCAACGTTCCACTGAAAAGGGGTCATTCCCCTTAGGCCGGGCTCTGCCAAAGTGCCTCTGGTGAAACGTCCTCTTCTTCTCCGGTGCAAAACCTCGGTCAAACACTGTCCTGTCTCTACCCCTTTGATGAGGTCTCAAAAACCATCTGATGGGC
>SNQJ01S0051644.1:15932-28660 GCA_010110895.2 Picea sitchensis
AAACATTGAACCATTAAATTTTTTATAAATCAAAACCCCATTGACATTAGTCGAATGCTAAATGAGTGGAGGTTTTATACTTATGTAACCAAGGCACGTTTAAGACCAAGGGGTTATAACAAGGAAAACAACCATGTTCGTAGCGGAATACGACAATTCGACAATAGACCATATGAACATTAACCCTTTGATCAAAAAATCGAAATCAAGTATGAATTCCAGCTGTGAGTTTTCATGCTTATAGTCATGAAAACAAACATCAAAAGGCAGGTATGTAAAAAGCAAAAAGTGATAACTGTTGTTTCTTATGACGAGTAACGAGAATTTAAAGACCCTGTGTTAGGCAGCTTATAAACAAATAGAAATTACATTATTGCTGCCAACAACATCCAATTAGATGTTTGTTTGAGTAGGCGATGCGATTTTTTTCCCATGCATTAAAGTTGCGAGGACATGAGAATTTACTCCCACGATCCTATAAGATATTACTCAACTTTTCCTTGGTTTATGGTCGTTTTGCTTTGTTTTAGGTTGAGAAAGAAGGAAGTTCGAGCTAATGGTAGTATCTCTGTTGAAACCCTCAGTCCTGGTGGTTTTGTGTAATTGATTTAGCCCTTATCACTGGTATAAAAGTGTCTTAAAGTAAGGTATGAGCCCACAATTTGTTTTACATCTTCTACAATTAATTTTTCTTTATAATTGGTTAAATATGGCTATGGTTAGCATGATTGTGTGCATGGATTTTTTCTCTTCCCCTACTTTGTCGTTGTTTGAAGGAAAATAAAGGAAAAATGGTTGTTCGTCAATGTTTGAATCTGTGTTTGTCATGCATCTTTCACTTTATCACTTTCCATATCAGTTTTTAAGGAAAACAATTTTCTTGCAGCTTTTGGTTTGCATACATTCAAGCAAGATTTGACCACAACTTCTTTATCATATTTTGTGGTTCTCCGAACATTTTGGGAACAACCTAGTTCATTTTTGTGGATGGAGTTCATGGGTTCTTCTTCTTTAAAGGGTTTAATCCTTTGTTGATTTGATCTATGATTTTTAATGGTTCCCGCTGAGTAATAAGAAGTGGGTCTTCATTGTGGTTTTAATTGGTGAACTAAAAGTGAAAATCCCTATTCGAACTCACCCTTTACGTGTTAGTTATGAAAGAAAATAATGGGTTTTGAACCCAGGTTGAAGTGTTATGCTCTATTGATTGGTATTTACCCACACTTTGGTTTTGAAATGTTGGGTCAAGCTCAACATGATACCCATTGATTCAAACCTATCTTGTGCCGATAATTGACTTACCCAAACTCATATATATTTTATTGGGTTATAGTTCAAGCTACCATTATCATTTTGTTTTCAAATGAAAGCCATTTTTGGCTATATACTTGGATAAATATGAAATCGAACCAGATTCTGATGATGCAATTTTGGGTACTATAGTTGATACTCGCACTTTCCAGTTCATTTTGTTTTTCATTATGGGTTAATGTGAATAAACTTGGTTTCAAAATGATAGGGTAATAATTTTATACCCTATCTCTGCAATGACACCCACATGCTCGAACTTGGGTTTTTTGAGTTACATATGGTCTGTCTTCACTCCAACTCAAATGGTCATGGCATAATACTTAACATGAGACTCTTTCATTCAATTTAAGTCGAAAGTTTGAAAATAAATGAAAATCATTTGGTTTGAGATAAGCATTCTATAGGTCAAAGTATCACATGCATACAATATAGAACCAATATATAGGCTAGTTGCATTGGTGACTTCATAAATATTTTTCTTTGAAAAATGGTTTTGTTTGATTTGATTGGGTCAAAAAGAGAGTTTGAATATAATTGGAATATGAACTAATTATACTAAGGCTCACGCTCTATATCACTCTATTTATATTGAGTAGTTTTCTACGACATTACTTTGATTTAAATAATTGATTCAAGATACACAATGATCATAGTATACTTGTGATTAATTTTATCAATTGATTTTCTGGTCATATTTAGAAGAGCAGTAGCATTTCCTATTGAAGATATAGCATACCTGTGTTCAACTAGTATAAAATAATTGATATAAATGATGGTAATTTTGGATGTTAATAGAGGGGAATTAATTGATGTCATTTGGTTGGTTATATAGGCTTGATATTTCATTCACAAATAACACTTTTCACAAGTTAAGTTTTCCCTATCCTCATTCATTAAAATTCCATTCCTCATTATTACTCTCATGTCTATATATTTAAAGAAAGTTGAAATATGAAGGATATATAATCAGAATTTGTTGCTAACATGATGAAACAAGTACAGAGCTTAATGATAAATTATGGCATGTGTGGGATGATTGTTTACAATATACAATTATGAGATAATATATTGAACAATTTCTCATCTCATACACTTTTATGGTTCATACTTTTAAAAGGAAATTATTTTAATGCATGAAGATTTGCAATCCAGATTGCAAGAGTTTAATGAAGGAAGTCATATGTTTAAAAAGGATTGTTATATAGATTTATTCCTCCTCATCAGTTTCACTTTACATAAGTCATTTCCTCAAATCCCTTTCATTAAAATTCCTTTTTCCATTTCCGTCTCGTCTATATAATTAAATTAAAGTAAAATTTAGCAAAAGGGATATAGTTTGATATTATCAACATGATTAATTAGAGGAAAAATTAAATGATGTGAAAGGATTTGGGAATTGTTTTTGGGTTGATTGTTATCCTAATGATATATACATACATGGTTTGAAGTTGAGAGTATTGGATAATCTTCTTGTAATTTTATGTATATATCTTAAGAAATGGTGGTCTGTAGATGAGAAACTTCATGATTGGATGTTGTAAAAGTTTGTATTGTTGTCCCTGTTTTCAATTTTCCTTTTCACCTCCTGTTTTTGTTGCATGGTTTTGTTAGTTTCAGAGCCAATTTAATCACGATGAAAAATTGTATTAGATGTTTATTTTTACTGTGTCTTATGCATGTACTAACTTGACTATGATGGACATAGATGATGTTCTTCAGCAGGGGTAGAAGTAGAGGAGGAAACATAGGAAGAAGAGGGAGATTTCCTAACACATTTGGCAACCCGAGGGGCATAAGAAATTGAGTTTGTCTATACATTTTGATGTTGATTCCGATGAATTTCAACAGCTGATCTAAAATGGGCACTTAAATATTGGAGGAAAACATCCCTTGGCTCATCCCCAAGTACCTCCTAATGTTATCTTGCAACCTCAACTTGGTATTGCCAATGTTCTTGAATCCCTTTTGCATCCTCATAATGATGGATGGACTGGTATACCTACCAATCCTTCTTCTGGTACCAATCAATGGCACATTGGTCCTCCTACTCCTCCAATTCATACTATTGCCACTAATGCATATTTTCCTTCTCCTCTGGTTCACCCAACATTACCGGTTCAAACTGTGCTAGCAACTGCCACTAATACATCTATGCCTCCTCCTCCTCCTCTAAAATATCACAAAACCACTCCTCATGGCTCTAAATTTGACAAAGGAAAGCAACCAATACCTCTACTAGCATGGCTAAGTCCTCTTCCTCTGCTCATTCCAAGATAAAATCAACAAGAAATGGTAAGATAAGTTTGATTGATTTGCATCTAGAGGTAGCCCGACTGGAAGAAAATAAGTCTTAGTGTGAAGACTTCATCAGGGAAAGGGAAGAATTTTTCAAAAATAAATTCCTTGGGTTATTTTGATTTTGTCTATTTTGACATTTGATTATGGCACTATTTTGGACAGATGGCAGAACCATGATTTTTAAACTTTTTTAATATTGTGTTAAATTATTGGAGATACAAGTGATATATGTCATTGTATTTTTTTATGCATGTTTATGGTATGCTTTATGGTGTTAAATTTCTTTTTTATTATATTATGGAGCGACAAGGAGAAGCATAAAATAAATATTGGAAATAAAGTCATGGATGATAGAGGCGGACCCACCTATTTAGTTATTATATTATTTATTGATTATCCTTATCATATAAAATATTTGTCCTATTTATTAACTAAATTTATTTAACTTTAATAACTAAAAGTAGTTCAAATACTTGAGGAACTACCATGTAGAGAATAAAAGGAAGAAAAGAAGGACAAAGAGGACATGAGGAATGAGAGAGAAATACGTCTGATAAGGTTTTCTCTTGTTTCAAATTGAGATTTCTAAATTTCATTCTTTCATTTTTTGAGTTCTTTAAGAAATAAATCCTCTTGTTGACACCAAGATCATTCTAAAGGTGGAAAAGAAGAAAGTACCAAGAAGCACAAACTTTATACATGCTTTAGAAGATCATTCATTTGTCATGGCAGCATGTTTAGTTTCATTAGAATTTATGAATTAATTGTTAGTTCTGATTAAGACTATTTTGAAGAGTTAAGACTTGATGAACTTGTGGCCTGGTTGATCTAGTACATTTCAGTCTTGGCATTTTTCTTTCAGACACCAATTGTCCCTCTTTCCTATAGAATGAGAGAGAAATACGTCTGATAAGGTTTTCTCTTGTTTCAAATTGAGATTTCTAAATTTCATTCTTTCATTTTTTGAGTTCTTTAAGAGATAAATCCTCTTGTTGACAACAAGATCATTCTAAAGGTGGAAAAGAAGAAAGTACCAAGAAGCACAAACTTTTGACATGCTTCAGAAGATCATTCATTTGTCATGGCAGCAGGTTTAGTTTCATTAGAATTTATGAATTAATTGTTAGTTCTGATTAAGACTATTTTGAAGAGTTAAGACTTGATGAGCTTGTGGCCTGGTTGATCTAGTACATTTCAGTCTTGGTATTTTTCTTTCAGACACCAATTGTCCCTCTTTCCTATCCATTCTATATTTTTTTGCATGAATTTTTAGGAGAAAGAAAAAGAGAGAGATACATATCTAACATTCCTCTCATAGGTTGTCCTCGTTTCTCCAATGTCTGATCTGATCCAAGTCCTAAGCATAGAATAAAACTCTTGCAATCTCCCTGCAAAAAGTAAGACAATCCTTCTCTTCTACTATGTAACGTTAGATAAAAACCAATCTATCTAAGTTAAACCAAAACAAGTATCCATGCATTAAATTGAAAAAGACAGGAATGAGGAAATAACCCAAGTTATATTAATCATGAGAAACAACATAAACAATTAAAATTGTACTGATGTTGTGCTATCATTCCTCCAACCTTCTCCTTTCCATCCCCCGTTTGTGCATTACTAGATGATAATTATGATGCTTCTAAACTATTTTTGAACTCCTTTTCACCCTTAAGTGGCCTCATTATATAGGATTTCAGAGGTTCAACAACCATATCCAATTTAGGGAATAGTTGATATTTTAGCTCCTTATGTTAGGATTTGTTTACCTGAAATGGAGGGAATATGGGTGACTAAACTCATGAATCAACTCCTCGACCAAAACCACTTAAGAGCATCTCGACGTTAATCCTTTAGAAAATGGAGGGTTAGTTGTAACTTCCTTAACAACTTCAATGCTCCCTCAACACTGAGCACATATCGTTGTCAAATCTCTCCCATAGTTCAACAAGGAGCATTGATCAAGGATAAACCCTCCCTACAAATGGGCAGGTAGCATTGATACTTCAATTGGGTCAAAAAATAAAGGTAAATTTTTTTTTTTCGACCTTCATGTGAAAGATTTCTCCTCCATAATGACTAGGGATTATGACAATGTTATTCCATGGTGTCAAAGTTGTGACATTTAGTAGAATAAGGTACACAAGTGTGACACTTATTATGACACTAGGACATGCGACAATTTGGCGTGTAACAAATTCCCCCTAAAATTTGAGGCTAGAAGAAACATTGATGGCCGAAACATTTGACATACGCAAGGGGTATTGGAATAGGAGAGTCAGATGGAATTTGCAAACAAAACTCAAACAACATATATATGAATCATCCCCGAGGTAGGCATACCCATGCTCGGTACAAATGGACTCAAATCATGGTCGCTGAGAAATACACTACGGATCCATGAAAGCACTGACTAAGGATATGGCCACCAAACAAACAACATGGATCCATACCTCTGTGACTTGATCAAGTTGTAGCCACAAAATAATACACAATGGAGCTACGATTTTACAAAACAACATAGACACATACCAATACAAAGTGGATCTATGTGACAGTATATATATCAATGGGGTCACCAGTAGGATGAGTGTACTGGAATCCCCAAAATAGTTAGATAATCTCCATCGTATCCTGGGCAAAGCATATAACAGAGTGAGCACTGAACCTAGGGTCTTCATTCCGATCCCGAAATAGTACAGATCTAGCCATGTAAATAGATGTCCTAATGTCGAACATGGTAGAAACCACTTGATTACCGATCATTGATGCATACCGTTAACAAGTGCGAGGGAAATCACCAATGATGACAATGAATCCCAAGGTACCATAGTACATTCCAACGAATGTGAATAAATAAGTTTAGGTCGAACATATGTGGAATCATTCGATCAGAGGTCAGTGGTGTAAACCTACCTTCGAAGGCGAGGAAACCTTCCATTGAGGCATGCAGGATACAAGGTACTAACCAGTTTCTAAGTATAATTTCTGGATAATGTGTTGAAATACGCAGATACAAGGTACCACTAACCAGCTTCTAAGTATACTGGATAATGTGTTGAAGGATGTAGAACAAACTCATCCAAGGAGGGCCATGATGTGTCCCTCATTATCGACACAAAAATGACATAGGAATGTGATGAAATATGATAGATCAAAATGAGGACTAACTTAATTACACAAGTATGAAAATGGATAATATTGTAGAGGTGATTATTTGAAGTAAAACTCTTGAATATTATGAGGCACAACAAAAGACTTGGCAACACTGACTCGATTGAGATATAGAAAAAAATATAGTGTGGTGATCATCGGGGCACACTTCGGGTGAGACGAAGGAGTAACAAGACTCATAGTATTGTTATGACTCGTGAGACAGGGGCAGATTACCCAACCGTCGACGAGACACAACAGGTGCTATGTTCAAGGAGAGTGAAATAACTTCACCATTAAGTTCTCAAAAAATTGACCCACTTCCCTCAAACTCTCACTTTCATGAATGGTGAGTACCTATTTTTTTTAACGATCTTGAGGAGGATCACAAATGTTGACTTCTTACTGAGAGGGGTGAATCAATAATGAGCAATTTATGCCACTTATTAACCACACTATATTCCTTTAACTGTGATTCAACCATGTTCATTTGTTCAACATCAATATATTATTGTATAATAAACATTAACATCCATCAATGCACAGTTTGAACAATAATAAAACATCCACACAATACACCAAGCACACCAATATTTTTACACGGAAACCCAATGTGGGAGAAAATCACGTATCGTTTCTATATCGCAAATAATTACATTCAGCGAAGCACCAACTTCCACCTCCACCAATAGGAAGGCTGAGGCTCCAACCCTAAGGAAGCTCCAACTCCCAATTCTTTGGCTCCAAACTTAAGGGAGGCTACAACCCCTAGGTTCTCCTCCTGGATACAATTGTAAGGTGGCTAAATGACCTAGTTCTCACAGTCTAACCCGACAGCTTCCAACTCCCTTAATTCCATGGAACTACCGCTGAGGCTGCAACCCCCTTTATTTGTCCAATACAACCACCCCGGAATATAAATGTAAAATGTAGACAACGATCATTGTCATTGAATCAACCAATGCCATTATCACTCTGTCACTTTCAACCTCGGCATCACCTAGTACCAACACTCTATCACAACCTATACCAACAATCTATCACAACTATATCAACAATCTGTAACAACCTGTACCATGCATCAACCATTCATAACCATGTACCTCAACTTGTACCATCAACGAGTGCATCAACCATGCACCAAACCTGTACAAATAACCTGTCACAACAACTTGTTACAACAACCTCTCTCATCAATCTCATCAACCAAATCAGATCTACTCACCAAGATCAATCACCAAGACAACTCTCAACCATATGCACAATACCACCAAGATGTGCATCAACCAAGACTACTCACAAACATCAACAAGATGTACCAGAATCAAGATGTGCTTCTAAAACTATACCAAGTCATATATGCCACATCATCCATAAACCATGTGCCAATAATACTACTAGCAGGTGCCTCTAACAATGTACCAAGCATGTATCAATCATGTATCAACAAGTCAAATTATGACTCATCAAGATACACTAACATCAACATATCATTCACCTCATCCATGTGCCAACTCATCAACTATATATTCCAACAAGTAACTCAACCATATTCCAAAGACATATACCAACAAAATCCATGTAGCAATACATCATACTATCCATGATCCAAATACCATAAACCCTCATATCAAATCCTGTGCCAAACCTTCACTCTTATGTAGTATTAAATGTGTATCAATCATATACCAAGCTCACTAACAAATGCCTCTCACAAGAACTCCAAGGTATGTCAATGTAACTTAACTAATTTCATCAACAATGTACTTCAATAGATCTGCCTCATAACCATTCACTACAACAAGTACTATACAACAATAATACCTCTAGGAAGATTCCCAAACTCACAAGACCATACCTCATCCATATAAAAGAATATATATCCAGATATGTGCTTATAACAAGGAACCATAACACTACTGAGAAAGTACTAACATGGTCATCAATACCTTAACAAAAATACCTCAATCCATACACTAGGGTTTGTACCATGCATACAAGCTATGCCTCAAGCATATGCTCCAAAACTAAACCATATACCATCATCAAACACCCTTCAAAACACACATACAATCATACATGTAGCTTTGTTGCTAACCTATAACATCAGATCTCATATAACCATGGCTTACTCAACGTTTGCAGTCTATTCCGACCCTTTTTCTCACCTTGACCGAGGCCTCGCTTGACAGAGAATACTTGACCAACGAGTGCCTCACTTGAAAACTATGGTGCAGCCCGCGAGGACCTAAGTAATTAGGGTTTTTCAAAAACCATTTCCCTATGAATATATGAAACTTGTTGTCACACTTTCTTCGCTTCCTCAGCTTCGCGCAACCTCAGATTTGTCAATTATACCTGCAAATAACTTTTCACAAAATAGATATTCAACTAAGTTCAATAGGTGCTAATACGAGTCCCTTTCTCTCCTACTTATACTTTCCAAGTGCCTTCCTCTAGAAGTTTCCTTGTAACTGTTTTACCCCTTTCTCCATCTTCTAGGGCTAATCCACTTTCTTTAATTAATCAAATCATAACTTCTTTACCCTTAACTAACTTCTTGTTGTAACAATTTATTATTTAATTAATTTCTTATTGCAACAACTTTACCTGTGATTAAATCCTAGTTACAACCAATTTGACTAGTAAACTTCTTCTATGAGATTCTAGAATAATTGACTTATTTGACCTTCTAGGGGCTTCTAGATAACTTAAAAGGGCTCTCCAACTTCACAAATCCATATCTCCTCCAACGTGAAGAACTATGTGATGCACCACATATCACCAAAAATGGCATGACATGTACTATCCATCTAGAATAGTCTCACCCATAAATTCATTGCTATTCCTTACATTATTTTTCAAACAAACCTAGGTTCCTTAACCACACCTCTGGGGCTACCAAAATGTGCTACCAGACATACTCAAGGGTTGAAATAAATATCTAATGGTTGACATTAATCTACGATATCACTCTCCAAGGGTTGACATCAATGTCAACCAACTATCCAAACCAACTATCTATAAATCTAAATCAATTGTCCAACAATCTCCCCCTATGGCATTGATGGAAACACCTAGTCATGAAAACACTCATGCTCATGCTCCCTATGCGATCATCACTCGTCATCAATTTTTCTATCTCTCCCCCTTTGACATCAATAAAAAAGGTTATCTCCCTTTGGGGATGATCCCCCTTATTGAACTCTCCTTGGAGATGTTCCCTCTGTCTGGACTGTCCTTTGGGTTGCTCCCCCACATCTAAAATGTCATTGGGGATGATCCCCATGTCTTCATGCCTATGATTACTCTCTCTCTCTCCATTTTCAAAGGGATTAAATGTACTGTCGATCTGACATTGTACCTTCTCTAACCAATCTTGGTTAAAATAATAGATCCCCCTATGGGTGTGTCTCCTTGTCTGTATGCTACTAATCTTCCTTCTTGGATCTCTCTCTCGATGACTTCTCTATACATTTCTATGTAGATCAATGTAGGTCTTGTACCTTCTTCCTTTTAGTTTATTTTTCCATTAATTGATTCCTAGATGTAAAATCAGAAGAACTGACATATATGAAAAACACTCAAGAATAAGCATTCAAATAATCATCCAACATTCTTTGAACCAATCTTTGAATCAATCTATGAACCACTCTTTGAACAATCTATGAATCCATACTCTCATCCATTTCATATATTTGTCCAAATGTACTAATCCATCTCTGTCTATATTGTCCAAGACTCTACTTGGGAAATTGTCCATAATGATATTGTCCTTGACTCTACTACTTAACTGTCCATAATGTCGACCCATATGTCATTGTACTATCATGAAGTCATCATTTCTACAACTGATCATTAAATTTCAAATGTGTTCGCTGGTCTTCTCTAACTCTATAACATCAATCTGAAACACTTCACACTGCTCGAAGGATGAATATCCGATCTATAGATATGCTGCCTAGACTCCCCCTGTTCAATATTCATATTACCCGAGAGTCTCGAAGCTTGACGACTCAGAAATATACCCATCTTCCTCTTCGTCTGTGGATACATACTCTTTTTCTTTCTATTTCCGAATTCTGTCATTATCCTGAGTTTTGGCATCTTCTTCATCCTTTACTTGAATTCGAACACTTTCCTCTTTGCTTGTAAATTCACCATGTTCTTTTGCTGCTGAAAAGCTCGAAAGTACGATTCCTTGGACCTGTTCTTCATTCACCTACTCCTCTTGTTTTTCACTTCTTCTCCAATCCTTCTTGTGTCTGTCATCAATATTTTCTTTCATGGGAGGCTTTATCACACTTCTACAATTTCTTGCTATGTGTCCATAGTTATGGCATTTGTAACATTCAATATTTTGTGGGGCCACATAAGCATTTCTTTCTTGATCATTTATTTCATAATCCTTTCAATTTGCAACCTTATGTCCAAAGTTAGTACAATAAAAATAATGACCATAAAATAAATTTACATACCTTTGAGTGAATGATCTTCTTTGTGGTGTAGTCCTTCTGGGTTCCTATCTTGGCTGATCATGATTGATGTTTCTTTGTTTCCTTAATGTAGAAGGTCTTTTGTATTCATTCCCTTTTTATTCTTGTTGACCATGACTCCTTCCTTTGATAACTTCTGTATAACTCTTTTGTTATGTTTCTTTTGTCATGGATCTTGAACCTTTCTCAGTCTTCATCTAGTTCTATCCTAGTCTAGACCTGTCATAGTATGGCCTTTGATTGTTGATGATATTATCTAATGTCTTGGTGCTATCTTGCTGCATTTCCTTCCTCTGAAGATCTTTTCTTAGAGTGTCTGCTTCTGCTTCCAACCTTTCAATCATATTTTCCTTCTTTTCTAGCTTACTTCTGAGTATTTATTCAATCCTTCTATCCTCTTCTACATGGACTTTCAACTTCGCAATTATCTTCTTGAATTCCTCTGAGTTGAGATTCTTGGCTCCTTTTACTTTTAGTTCTTCCTTGAGTGACTTGTTTTTATTTCTTTATTTCCTTAGTTCTTCTAAGGCACTAATTAATTTTGCTCTAAGATCAACTTTGCCTTCTTCTTCGGAACCATCAGAGTTTCTTGTTTGATTTTCCTTAGCCATAAATAGTACCTTTTCTGAATCACTGTCATTTTCACCATCTTCATCAGATGAGGAATTGTCTTTTCTTGAGTAGATATTTTTCTTGAAGACTTTCCTTTTGTCTTTCCTGTTTCCCTTTTGATATTTCTTTTCTTTCTTGGGATCTTCCTCTTCATCACTATCCAAATTCTTGGAATAAGGACACTTATTTGTAAAATGACCAATTTTACCACAATTACAACATTTCAACGAAAGCTTAACTTTGTATTTACCTGTTCCTTTTTCAAATTTCTTACGAATTTTTCCATTTCTTCATCTTCCTTTGAATCATCACTGCAACTACATTCTGACTTTGGCTTTTTCTTGCTCTTTGTCTTTGTATTCTTGGATGATTTGAATGTTTCTTCCTTTGTAAATGGGTTCTCTTGTTCTGTTTTCATTTAATAAGAGGTGAATATCCCATGTAGCTCATCCATGGTCAAGGTGTCTAGATATAATATTTCTTCAAAGGATGAAATATTCACGTAATATCTCATAGGTAGAGACCTCAACACTTTTTGAACAATGATTGGTTCCTTCATCTCTTATCCCAAACCTTTAATGACATTGGTTGTCTCATCAACTTGTAGAAAGTAGGAGGCAATGATTTCATCTTCCTTCATCTTCCTTCATCTTCAATTGTTCAAACTTGTCTCTAAAGGTTTGAAGTTTGTCTCCCTTAACCTTGGCGTCTCCTTCGTGGATATCCTTTAGCTTTTCCTAGATTTATTTTGTGGAATCACAATGCACAAATTTGGTGTATACAGATTCAATCAAACTGTCCAGGATAACATTTTTGGCTCTAGAATAATTATCTTCAAGTTTCTTTCTATCCTTATCTATC
>SNQJ01S0051644.1:43750-57290 GCA_010110895.2 Picea sitchensis
ACTGTTGTGCTCAAATAATATTGAGTTTACAAAACACAGATTCAATCTTGTCCCAAGCTTCTTCGGGGTCATCAATTTCTTGGAGGTGATATCTTAAATCAAGAGAGATGGACATTCTGATTAGTCCACATGCTTCATCACTCGTATTAGCCCATTTGGCTTTCTTATCATCATCAATGGGTTCTTTTTCCTTTCCCAAGGTAATCCGATACAAGCCTTTACTTCTTAATAAATCTTCCATATGAGATTTCCATTGGAAGTAGTTGGTGTTGGTAAGCAAAACATTACTTGTAGAAGCCATATTAAATATGCAGATAATATGGATTTAAAACAAAAACTAATGATCTGGATGGAAAGAGCTAGAAAAGTTATGCGGTTTTAAAAAAAACGACACTGAAAATAGACTTTGGATGTGAGAGTTATGCCCTTTAAAAAAAAGGCATAAACGATAACCAAATGACCACGCGATAGAGTAAGTTGCTTTATGAAGTGACCCACTTTTATAAAGAGAAGTGGGGATCACTTTTACAAGGAAGTTACTTTATAACAGAAAAGTTGCATGCAAAATAAATAACTCTATAATAAAATATTAAAGCTACTTATAGTGATTCACTTTTATACTTGAAGTGAAATACACTTTACAATTTTAGCATGAACTTTTGAAAAAAAGGTAACAAAAGAGAGACTTTAACTCAAGACCTCTTACTTAATAAGGCAACTTTTAACCAAATGGTCTAGCAAAACATATTGTAATGTTCAGAAGGAGGATTGTGGGTGTTGTTGTTATTGTTGTTGTTGTGGAAGTCAGCCTTGGAGAGCGTGCTAAAAAAAAACTCTTTTCATACAAGAAAAAAATTTCGCATCTCAATGACAACAAGGGTTAGATCTCGGTTAACTTACCCGGAAGGTGCACCTTTTCCTATCTGTTTCTGATTTTCCGAGATCGCACAGGGCGCGGGGAAAAGAGCATACACATATCTAAACGAGTAGCAACCCAGAAACAAATAATATCAAACCGAAATAAAACCCAAATAAAACTTTGCAGAAATTTAAAAAATGCGTATTCAGGCTTTATACCTCCGGATCTGACTGTAATGGCCGTATCTTGGGAAAACATAAACCTTTTCGAGTGAAATGAAAAGTGTTCCTGATTGAAACTAGTGCTCCAGACGCAATGGGATATTCCTCTCAGCCCAGAAATGTACAGAAATGACAGAAAATGGAGATGATACAACTCGGCTTCACGATCTCGATCTACAACAGGAGCGGGTCTTCAAACAGGCTTTGATACCATGTTCGACAACACAGGTATTCCAACAAAGGACGAACACCTTCAATAACCACTCACAAAACCAGATTAAATATCAACACACCGATGTTTTCATGTGGTAAAACCCCTACGGGGAAACATCCACGACCCCAGCCAACACGACCACTTGGAGCAGTTTATTAATGAAAATAAAAAGATTACAAAGATATTTTACAAGAGAGTTTCTTACAATCGATCATCGACAAATGACCCTCCATGATATTTAAATAGAGATCATGGACCAATCGAGTGTTAAGCCATAGATTAATGGTCGTTAAGATCGAGGAGAGTATGAACCGTCAGATCACTCTATGTCGGGAACATATCGTGACCGTCAGATTTCCTAACTACAATTTCATACTAATGCATACTAAAGAAACACACTTTTACCTAACAACACATTAGACCAAGTAGATATTAACTAACTCCTAAGTGTCTAAATATCCTAACAAAGTTGACAAGTTTGGTTGATGTTGAACCTATCTAATTGTGACCGACCTGGTTCAATAATCGTAGTGGTGACGAGGGGCTTTCTAAAATAATTGATCGCTTCCTTGCACACCATATTATCTTTCAAGATGTTGGTTCTTATCAGTCATGGGTGGGTTCAGTTTGTTGTTCATATCACTATCTTTTTTTCTTTGAGCTGGGTTGCTCAGATGGGAAGTCGAGTGCAAGCTTCAAATGCAATCTTAACTGGGAAGAAGTGGAGGAGTTTAGGACTCTCATCAAAGAAAATTGGACTCCATTTCAAGAAGATTCTAATCTGTTTGCTAGTTGTCAATTTGTTTTAGGCATGTGTAAGGTCAAAGAAAAAGTCTTCTTCTAGGATAAGGAGCACAAGAAAGTGAATGAGCTAGCTATTAGGACCTTAGAAATCAAACTTGAATCTTTTTATGCTCACATGCAAGGGGGAAAAGGGTCCCCTACTGATTTGGAGCTTTGTTAATAATTGCAAGATAAGCAATATAATAAACTATTGGAAAAATAAAATGCTTGGAGACTTAAGAGTTGGACCCTCTGGATAGAGGCTAGTGATCAAAACAAAAAGTTCTTTAAAAAATTTGCTAGCCGCATGAAATTTTTAATACTATTTGGGAGCTAAATGATTCTCAGGGAAATAAGACAAAGGGGTTCTCTGATCTAGCCACTTTGGTGGTCAAACATTTCAAGGAATTATTCAACGAATCAGAGCAGGTAAACGTAGGGGAAATGTTAAAGTTAATTTCTTTGTTTCCGATATTAATTGAAGAAGACGAGAATTGAGAACTGTACAAAGAAGTTACCAAGGTGGAGCTTCAAGCGATAATTTCTAGCTTTAGAAAAGATAAAATCCCAGGATTGAATGGTTGGACTGTAGAATTAATTGAGGACATCTGTGGTATTGTTTGGGATGATCTTCTTAGAGTGATGGAAGAAATTTGTCTTGCAGGTAAGATGCCACATAACATCAATTATACTTTATTGTAGTCATTCCTAAATTGGATTTCCCTAATACCTTTGATGACTTTCGGCCTATTTCCCTTTGCAATTGTCTTCACAATATCATCACAAAGATCATTGTGATTAGGATCAAACCGATTTTATCCAATATCATCTCCCCAAAACAATTTGGGTTCCTTAAGGGCAGGCTTATTCACGAATCCATTGGATCAACTAAGGATGGTATTCACTCAATTAAAATCCAAAAATGTCCTGTCTCGATCTTTAAAATTGACCTCTCTAAGGCCTATGATAGAGTCTCTTGGATTTATCTTCGACTTTTTCTTTTGCATATCAGTTTCGATCTTTCATTGGTTAAATGGATCATGTCTTGTGTCATAATTGTATCTTTTGTTGTTTTAATCAACGAAGTGGGATCACCTTTTTTTAAGTTGGGTTATGGCCATAGACATAGATGCTTATTGTCGTCATATCGTTTCCTGTTAGTAGCTAAAGGTTTTAGTTGTGCACTTGCTGAGGAAAAATGAGTGAATACCTTTCAAGGGATTAAGTAGGGGAAACATGAAAAAAATACTCATATTCTTTTTGTGGACGATGTGCTAATATTTTTATTTTGTGCGGCAGTTGAAGGAAAGACATTGAAGGATGTCCTAAGTATATTCTATGACGCAACAAGAATGCCCATCAATGTGAATAAAGCCACAATTTTTCTTCCAATGTAGAGGAGGAGAACATAAATATTTTTTCAAACCTTTTCAATTTTCCCATACAAGTGTTGGGAGATGGGATTAAATACCTCAGGTTTATGCTTAAACCTAACAATTATGGTATTGCAAAATGGTCTTGGATTCTTTCCAGGATTGAGGGGAAAATAAATCTTTGGTGCTATCAGTGGATTTCTCGAGGTGGAAGGTTAGTCCTTATAAAGTCTGTTATCAAGGTAGTTCCAGTGTATTGGAACTTGTTGGCTCGCATCCATAAAGGAATCCTTTTTTGCATCCAAAATCTATGTTTTAATTTCTTGTGGAAGGGTAGCTCTGAATATCAAGGATCAGATTTGGCTAATTGGAAAAGCCTCTCCAAGACAAAACACTTGGGAGGATGAAGATTAAAATATATCTCAGTTTTTGGTCTTTCTTTGGTTGCCAAATCTATGCGGGTCTTCTTGTCACGAGATAGCCTCTAGATATGCATTCTAATAGATAAGTATATTGCAGCTGCTTCCATTTTGGATTGGACCTGACAAAGACATAAATCCACCATAAATTTTTCTAACTAATGGCGGGCTTTGACGCTTGCTTTTCCTATAGTAGGAAGATTCCTGGCCTGGAAAGTTGGAAATGGCACTCGAGTGAGAATCAACAAAAATTCCATTGTAGGCTCTGGGGTGAGTATTTTTCTTCCCGAGGCTCTAGTTGATTCCCTTCGGGAGCTGGGTATTTTCACTGTGGATAAAATAGGTAATGATTTGGCTTCAACTATTTGGCATCAAGGTTGGCTCTTTGCGGCGGGCCTGGGTTTGGATGCCACTTGGTATTGTGTTTGGTCCTTCATAATTAAAAAATTTCCATATCCATTTGACAGACAATGAGGATGAACTGGTTTGGTATACTAATAACTCGTGTAGACAATAATCTGTAAAACTTAGATATCAAACCATGATAGATACATGTGAGGATAATGTTCTCTGGTGGTACAAAAATCTATGGAAAATCAAAGGTCTACCGAAAGGTATACTTTTTCTCTAGCTTGTTCTTAAGGAGCAGGTGTTGACTTAGGATCGATTACAACAAAGGGGAAAACAAGGACCGAACCTTTGTTGCCTATGTAAACAAGTGGTAGAATCATGCAATTATTATATATATTTTGGAATGTATGTTCACATGCCAGGTCTAGAAGGAGTTAGAAAGTTAGACGGGGTTGGATTCTTTGTGGAAAAACTCCTCGATGTTAGATTGCTTTAATGATTTTTTTACAGGTTGCTCATTAAATGGAATTAGAGTTCTTCCAATACTGGTTTCGTGGGGAATTTAGTTGGTCTGAAACACATGTATTTTTGAAAACAAAGCTACTCCCACCTTTAAAGTTTCACAACAATCTCTTGCATTGCTGCCTCACTTCAAGGTTTCTTCTTCCTAGAAGACTATACAAGAGATCAGTGATGTTGACATCAACAAGCAATTGCCATGGGATTATTTTGAAGGGGCATGTCAAGGTCCGAACAATATATGTGGGTTGGGTTTCATCTTACATTTTTTAGATTCACATTATCTTACAAGTAAGCAAAATTTGGAGTCAAGGACCAATATTATTGTTGAACTCAATGACCCATTTGCTCTTCTAAAGTTAGTTGTAGAAAAGAATGTGACAACTCTTCAGGGTCTTGGTGATTCCAAGTTATGCATAGATTGGATGTTTGGGACACTACAACTACACCACTTGGATCTATTACAAATTGAACAATGACAGAAATCCATTTCTTCTCTTTTTAGATAGATCAAATTTATGCACATATATAGAGAATTAAATTCTTCTGTGAACATTCTTTCTAAAGAAGCTTTATCTTTGAATGAAAATATGTGTGTGGTGAAGGAGTTCTCTGGAAAAAAAATGATCTCAAAAAAAATAAGATTTTTTTTTATAAATATATAAATTTTAATAATCCTAAGTCACGAAAAAAAAAAGAAAGAATTTTTTTATAAATATATAAATTTGAGTAATCCTAAGTCACAAAATAATTTTTAATAAATCTCTTTAGATACAACCACACAATGGAACAATAAAGAGACTTTTAACTCTTAAAACAAAGATCACATAAATATTTGTATCTCACACATGACTAAAAATTTGAAATGGGCCCACTAATTTTATTCTAAGTGAAAAGCTAGATAAGGTGAGTGGGTAAGGGATAAGGTATAGTTACAACCACACAATTGACCAATAAAGAGACTTATAGCTCTTAAAACAAAGATCACATAAATATTTATATCTCACACATGAGTATGCTAAAAATTTGAAGTGGGCCCACTGATTTTATTCTAAGTGAAAAGATGGATAAGGTGAGGGGGTAAGGGATAAGGTATAGTTAGATAAATGATTCTAGAAATGTATACATTCAATATATGACATTATTATGTCGTGAAAAGATAGTTGCATGACATGGCCACTATAAACAATATTCTTCTATTTGTCGGCACGGCATGGCAAACGATTCTTAAAATATTTTTTTGATTTTTTTACAAGAACCATTGAAGTATTCAAAAGTGGCATGGCATGATAAACGATTCCTAAAATATTTTTTTGTATTTTCAAGACCCATTGAAGTATTCAAAAGTTTTAAATCCATGGAGTCATGATTTAATTTATTTTTTTACAATATCTATGAGTATAGCATAGCAATGAAAATGCTCATATTTAATCCATGGAGTCGTGGAATTTTTGTATTGCTCATCTATATGGTTTTTTAATCCATGGAGTCATGAAATTTTTGTAAAATTATATTATTTGAGTAAAAAATGCACATAAAATTATAAGATTATATTCCATTCTTTGAATTTAGTTTGAGGGTGTTATATACATTATAATGATTAAAATATTAAAAATTTATTTTATAAAAAAAACAAACTAAGTTTGTTTCGTATTAAAACATTTACAACTTAAATGTTGTTGGTATCTATGTGTTTTGTGGTCATTCAATAATCATTTTAATGATTATCTTTGTTGGTTAGAACACGTGTTTATGAAAGATTGAAGAAAAAAGAAAAACATTCTTATTGCATATAAATTTAAAATATTATAGGTTTATAGTTTACAAAGCTTAAAGTTTAAGGAGGGTTAATACTAGCATAACCGTTAACTCGCGGCTGGTGAACATCGAAAGAGTTACGGCCGATAAAAAAAGCTCTCACTTTAAAATAAAACTCAGTTAGATAATGAAACTCTAATTGAGCCAGATAATTAAACTCTGAAGAATCCCAAAAGTTAATCATTTAAACGTGGCAATCATATGATGTTACAGTAATTTCTTAATATGATTAGGTAAATGTTAAAAAGTAAACAGGGTAACCGATGCATTTATAAATGCAAAGAAGTTATCAACAATAAATATGATCCATTGATTTTGGAGGACGACTAAGAATATACCAGCATCTTCAATGCATAACCATCAGATTAGAATTTAAGATTAAAAGATCATTAATTGTGCCCATCTNTGATCCATTGATTTTGGAGGACGACTAAGAATATACCAGCATCTTCAATGCATAACCATCAGATTAGAATTTAAGATTAAAAGATCATTAATTGTGCCCATCTCCAATAGGTATACGCCTTTCGGCGTAAATATAGCTTGAAGCCATTACAATAATATATTAGTTATGAATTGAATATGTCATTTTCAAAATTGAATCTAAATTAAAAGGATAACAATTATTCCTCTCAATCACTCGAGCTAAATCCAATTGATAATCCTTTATCATCATATATTCATCATACTAATTAATTTAAATAAATATTTTTTTTTGTTTGCTAGTTTGTCCGTGACCTGTGGGACTAGCCTGTGGTTGAGAAACCGCAACACAGGGGCATCTAAGCCGTCAAAATCACCCAAGGATCGCACTCAACCTTAGCCACACCAACTCTTAACATGTTGGATTTTTTGTCTTTGCAACGAACTAGTGACTTTAACATCAGTGCGTGCCTTAATAACACACTCTGTCACCAACTGTCCTATATCTAAGAGACAATTTAAATAAATATTAATGTGATATTTGATCCTACATTTTTAAAAATATTTTCCCAAATTTCTAAAAAAAAAAATTAATCATGACTTTAAATTCCACTAAATTACATCCAATTTTAATCAAGAAAATGAAATAAAAAATATTACATGTATTATAAAAATAATCAAAATAACTAAAATATTATAAAATATATATTTTTATTCTAATTCTTANAAAAAAATTAATCATGACTTTAAATTCCACTAAATTACATCCAATTTTAATCAAGAAAATGAAATAAAAAATATTACATGTATTATAAAAATAATCAAAATAACTAAAATATTATAAAATATATATTTTTATTCTAATTCTTAATTTTTTTTTTAAATGTATTTTCAAAATTTAATAAACTTTTCACGAAAATAATTAAAGAATTATTATTGCTCAAGTTCAAATAACAATTAAAATCAATATATAAAAAATTATAAGATTCCGTTTTCAAACTTATGAGTGACCATAATTGTTAAAGAAAAGTTAAATGAAACAACAATTAAAGTAAACGGTAGCAGACAGGTGGGCCCTCAGTGACCGAACGTTGATTTTGAAACGTTATTGTCATAATAGATGCATAGATTTTTAAAGATATTTCATAATCCACGTGTTGATAAATGGATCGTTATGTAATTCAGAGATAACTAAGACCCTTCATGAATATCTTAGATAATCATGATACGTGCCCCCATTTCCTACGAAAGGGTGGCCACGCCTCCTCACATTACTAACTACACAAATCATTATCCTATCTTGACACACATTCATCTTCTAAAAATTTGATGTAACCCCATTCGAATTGAAAGGAAAAGGGAATTTGATGTAACTCCATTCGAATTGAAAGGAAAGTAAAAGGATAAGGAGAGGTTACTCTGATTTTTTTTTGGTTAGAAATGTTCGTTACTTGTAATGTTGGTTTTTTAACTATTATTTAAAAAACCATAAACCATAATATAAGAAGATCGGTAACCACTATAGTATCTCATGATTTTATGTTAGACCCTCATGAAAATTGAACCTTAAACTTTACTCAACGATAACGAAACTTTTCATTTTACACCATTAAATTAAATTCAATCCTTTTAAATAAGTGTACTTTATTTTTAGTTGTAAGTAACAAACTCTAATTCTAACTCACCATTATTTCTAATCCACATATTCTAACTTTGATTACATAAATAAATAAATGTTTTCTCTGGTCAATGTTTGCCATTATTATGTCATGAAAATAATGTTCAATGACATGGCCACTACAAAGCATAGGATTCTTCAAAGATATATTTTTAATTTTTTTTTAAAATGAATTTTAAATAAATATAATAAAATTATTATTTTTAAATAGAAAATGTACTTACATGGCCACTACAAACAATGCATGGACTCTCATGGCATATGATTCTTCAAAGATGTTTTATTATTTTTCAAAATATTTTTTAAATAAAAATAATAAAATCATATTTTTGAAAAAAAAATTGTACTTAAAATTGCAAGATTTGGTGATTTGGTGATCTTTTGGATCCCATATATCGATATAGTCAAAATATAATAATGAAACTTATCACTAAGCTTGCACATTATTAAATCATTTATAACCCAAAATTTGTTGTTATCTATTTGTTTTTTATAAATAAACATTTTTAATGATTGTTTTTGTTAGTTAAAAAAATGTATGGAATAGTTATTTTTTCCAAAAAACTTATGGACAAAATAATGAGAAACACAGATAGATCATCATTACAGTTCTTTAAGTCAAAATTGGGTGGATGCAAAGGATGAATGGACCACATTCTACTAAGTTGTGCTTTTGAAATCCATAAAGATTTCATTAGATTATGTGTATGTTGGTGTGAGAGATGGTTGGTTCTAACTTGAAAGTATAATTGTGGTTTTCAATATAACTTTTTATAAATGAAAGTATAATTGTGGTTTTCAATATAAGTTTTTATAAATGAAAGTATAATTGTGGTTTTCATTATAACTTTTTATAAAGATTGTTGATAAAAAATTCTGTCATGAATCATATAAGTCCAATTATGAGGATTACGTTCACTTTCTTATGGTTAACTTTGAATGGAAAGATGTGATTTTTTAATAAACCAAATGATGTATAGTTTTTTATGGTTAGCTTTGAATTGAAAAATGTGATTGGAACAATGAACCAAATGTTTAAAGATTTCTAAATGAAAAAGTGATTTTAATGTAATTTAATTATGAAAAAGTGATTTTAATGTAATTTAATTATTACTTTACACTAATAACATTTTAGAGAATGTGTTGTAATTGATAGAGAAACAATTAAATTATATATTTAAGAAGAGGATGGGGTTGAGGGCAATCACATGCATCTTTTAAATGGAGAACTTCATTACCATATTTAACTTCAAATTATGATGGCAAAATTCATTTTAAATTGGAGTTCTTCATATACATGATTAAGGTTTTATATCCACCAAGATGATTTTGATTTGGAGAAACTATTGATTTAATTTTATTGTTTTTTAATCTTATGTATGTAGTTATGATAGTTTTAACAATGTTTTTGTGTAATGAACCAATTGGTTTATTAACCAAGTTATCATAAAGAAAGGGGACAAGAGTCCACAATATAATGTTCAAAATAAAATAAATAATATTTAATACATTAATACAAAATTACTAACTTGTAATTGCATGATAAAAAATGTCACCACATTTTTTTATAAGTTAAATACTAACAAATTTAAGCAATTTTGATATATTTTAAGTGACATAGCCTATATATATATATATATATATATATATTCTCAAATAGTTGCTTATCAATGTTTTTGGATCGGGTGGTTGAGCATTATGTACATTTCATCTTCAATTGACAATTATGTTTTACCTACATCAGCTAATTCAACATCACCAAATTGATGTATGTTGACGTCGATACCCCATCTTGTTTATTGACGTGGGATATTAAATATTAAGCCGTGACTATGGATTAACGACATATTTTATACCTTACCCCCTAGATTCGATATGATGCTTACTCATGAAGCTCCACATGACTAGTGGGTCCAATCCTATGTTAGTTGCATAGAACAACGGAAAATGGTTTCAGAGCAAGAGCTCCAGTCAATCAAGTTTGCGGCCACCCTAGCCTATTGAGTGCTCTACCTATAGGCACGTGTGTCCTAATTTCCATATTATAATATCATCCTTGATTAGAAAGACTTTAAATGATCTTAATGACTAGATTACAAAATCTCAACTTACTTGTGTGGACTCTATCATGAGGTAGAACACTTAAACCTATCCAAAAAAGGATTTGACACAAAAATAAGAGGCCCAAGTAAACAAGGAAAAGGTAAACCTTAAAATGAGTTCAAAACAATGAAATGAAGAAAAATATGAAGAACCATTGTTGATTTTAATTGACAACCAAAATTAGAAACTTTACTGGAGGTTGTCGGATTAGGAAGCACTTCTAATATTTATAAAGGAAAAACTTAAGAATCAAGAACCTCCTAATTAAGGAGGATCTCTAGTTGCAAAACCAAACAATTGGGAAGGAAGAATCAATAGAGGAAGATTATCTGAAATGGATTTGAACTAATGAATGGGTAAGACTCAGTACCTACAAGACAATTCGACAATTTATGAAGGTCATGCAAACATTGTAAATGTAATGTGAATACGACAAAAGAGAAAAAATGAGAATTCAATGAAATGAAAAAATAATAGATGAGAGAAAAGAGTGAAGAATAATAAATGAAAGGTCAACTTGTTGGCATTCCCAATTTCTCTCATCAATTTCATTATCAAAGGGTCTTTTGGCCAAGGAAAGAAGGATGAACAACATTGTAACTAGAGATAGCCACATGAAATATTGAGCCCATTCAAAAATGGTTTTCCAATTTGGGTTCTAGGGTAAATAATGTCTCCATGTGTTTAACTTTATCTATTGTGTGCATTTTAATGGCTACTTTGTAGATTAATATCAATTGTTGAATAGTTAATGAGCCGAGAGACTAGTTATTTCTATAGTGTGGAGGTTTTTCTTCATTTTGCAGTGTTTTGTGGTGACAACTCTCTATCCTTCATCATTGGGTGAATTCAAAGATGGAAAATCGACGACTCTCGTTCTAGTATTGCTTCAAACAATGAGGAGTTGCTAAATTGGTATTCTAAGAGCTATTGGGGAATTTATCCATATTCTTAGGTCATACAATTGTTTATTAGAAAAAAGAGGACGTGTGTTGGTTGATTCCCCTTTTTATAGAGCATTCTTCTTCCTTAAGAGTGAATTCACCTTTCCTTTAAACATAACCATTCTTCCATTACCTTGCTTGCAGTGAAGAGATATTACAGACAACAACCATGTGGAACAATTTCTTTGGCATCACAAGTACAACAAGGTTATGTAAGTAAAGGAGACGTCCAACCAATATAGAGTAGAGGTTGCATAGAGAACATGCCTTGAAGCCATCAAAAGAACAAAGAACATTGTATAGGGAAAAGGACATAGGTCTAGTAGCCATTTTTGAAGACATAGTGCTCTATACAAGCCCGAGAATAGATCTCTATGTACGAGATAGAGAAACAAAGAACATATTTTAAATTCTGCAAAGGTATCCATGTTGGTGAAACGAGTGGGATATAATTCCCTTGTTTACAGATCAAATGGTATTAGAGCAGTTTCATCCTTGACCATGATAGTTTCCAAGAAATTGAAGAGAACATTTCATACCTTAGCATGGGTAAGGAAAGCAAAGAAAAGTTGGAGGATTTAAAGGCCAACAATGCTCATCTTTGGAAAGAGAATGAGCACTTGAAAGAGAGGGTCTAGATGTTCAACAAGAGAATGACAGAGATGGATAAGCACCTTGAGACCTCTACCAAATTGTTTCCATTGGTCAAGAAGAAGTTTGAAGAACACTAAGGCTCCCTCAAAAAATTCATGAAAGATTGGGACAAACATAGAGTGCACCTGGTACACTTGGGAAAAAGGGTCATTCAGTTGGATGGTTGGTAAGAGGATAGGATCACATAGATGATGGATCAGTTGTAATAAGATTTTCCAGAGAAGAAGGAGGTCTTGGAAAGGATCCAAGCAACTTTCCAAGAGAACTGTGAAGTAGGGCCACTTTCCATTGCCACTGCAAAAGCCAACACCATGACCAAGAGACCTTTGGTAAGTTCACCTTATATACACAATTCTCAAGAGAATAATGGTGAATTTGAAAACAATACTAGAGGCATTGGTTCTAAGTTCCTAAGACATATGGGCTATGATGTACAAGGGCTAGGAAAGTCAAGATCAGACATTTTGATCCCCATTGTAGCCACACCATGGGTCAAGCATGAAGGATTAGGCTTTGATGGAAGAATGGAAAATCCCATGACCATGAAGACCATTTTTGTAAAGGATAAATACATGCTACAGTTGACATGCTCATCAGGAGAAGGAACAACAATGGTAAGTGAAGGTGTTAGCCCACTACCACCTCATAATTCTTGTGGAGTATTAAAGAAGGGAAGTGATGAGAAGATCTTGAAGAATCGACCTGCACCATCACTCAAAAGAAGCAACAATTCAACCAATCGAGGCAAGAAGACACGTCTTATTTGTCATCTACTAAAAGAGGAAATGTTATTGTCCTAACCCGCACATAGGTAGAACAATATATTTGGAGTTAATAAAGGTCAATATTAATAAGGCCTTGCAATAAAATAGAATAAGTCGAATGTAAGAAGACCTAATAGAAGCTTCTACTTCTAGAAGGATATTCCTCTAGATGCTTCTTTTGATAGACATATTTAGTATAAATATGAGTCGAGGGTATGAGAACCCTATGTTGGATATTATTGTAATAGATCTCTGCTCAACTGGAGGTTGCCCCCTTGAAGAGGCTCGTGAACATTGCTTTCAAAATCAAAGTGTTATTTATGTTGTTATTCTTATATCATTTCAGAGCTATTGTGGTGATTGTTCTGGTTATATTGCTGTTATTCTGCCATTTCTAGCATTTTATTTTTGTTCTGC
>SNQJ01S0051644.1:57300-70575 GCA_010110895.2 Picea sitchensis
CTATATTCATATAGATCACCTCTTTCAACTTTCTCTTTAAGCTCCGATAGTTTTTCTTCTACTTCTTCCATGGGATAACAATCAATTGATTCTATAAAAACTATTTCAAGATTTTCTTCTTCACTTGTAGAGAAAAATTCAACATCGTCACATTTTGAATTATTGCAATCAAGAGTTTGTGGAGATTCTTTACCTTCATTTGAAATGTCTTCAAGATATACCCTTTTTCCAACATTGTCACATGATTCTTTGCCTTCATTTGAATTGTCTTCAATATCTTCCCTTTTACCAACATCATCACATGATTATTTGCCTTAATTTCAAATGTCTTCAAGATCATCACATTTAGAAATAATGAAATCAAGAGCTTTTGGATATTTTTTACCTTTAATGATCTTGATGGAGTGGTCTTCAATATTTTCTTTCTTGCTTTGATATGTCTCCTCTAGCTTTAGCCATAGATCTTTGGCGGAAGTGCATTGTCCCATGCTCTCTTTGATAGGGCTTGAGAGTCCACTAAGAATGGTCTTGAGAGACAGTGCATCATTCTTCTTTCCTTCCCTTTGAGATGCAAACTTTGACTTGTTCTTCAAAGAAACTGATCCACCAATGGTTGCCTTCCAAATACCCGCTCCCATTTCCTTCAAATGTACTCTCATATCTATTATCCATGTAGAATAATTTTCCTCATCAAGGATTAGAACTTCATCATCCATTTGTGTGTCTATGTATATCCTCCAAGCTTGTTAAGGCTTATAGTGAAGGCCTGCTCTAATACCAATTGTTGGACACACCAACTACACTGAGAGGGGGGGGTGAACAGTGTAGGGCTATTTTTCCAAAAACTTCCCCTTCACAAAAATCATTAGTTAGCAATAAACATTTACCCATTACTTATTGTTGTCATTTATAATCATTTACATGTGAACATATATCAGCAATATATCATCAACAAATCATCATCACAAGGAACACAAGATGTATGTACAATTTTCTTTTTATTACAGACTACAATCCTTGGGTTATCAACAACAACTGGATAGAGTACAACTCTACAAGAGGAATAGCTCTATAATGCAAGACTCAACTTACACCCTCAGAACCAACTGAGATGAGGCAACAATCCTCAACATATATCAATATGTCAATAGGTACACGACCTGTCAGTAGTGCAACACTCGTATGTATGTGGCCTACCATTAGTACAGCTCCCGTATGTACGCGGCATGTCTATACTACAGCCTGCGTATCGCATCTGAGCAACTAGGGTTTTCTTTTCAATATCAACTCAGATCCTCTGCAACCTTCAATCACATTCTTTTATGTCTTTCACTGTCCAGTCTGACCCATAACCAGTCACAACACATCCAAGCTCTCCAACAACTAACCCTTGCTTCTTAAAAATACAATATGAATGCTACTCATCATGTATAAGCAATCAGTATATTATGGAAATCATATTAGTACAAAATCATAAGAGTGTTTCTTACTCTATCAACCAACACAAACCACATCACAACAACCATACCAAGACTTCCTTAAGCATTCACTACACAACAAGCAAGAGTATCCATCAAGATGACAATGTAACCATACCAGAATTTCTATGGCAGATCTGAGCCCATACAATGCATATCTAGAACCTTCTTCAGTCTTCAAGAGCCTGGCACTAGCTCACACACAAATCTGCATGAACTCATCCACTGTACATGCCCCGTCCTCATTCATCCTGCATATGTACGCACCCTTGCTCACTATAGCCCGCGTATACCTCAGAAACTAGGGTTTCTTAACTTCCGAGACTTCTGTTGTCATGATCTCAGACTTGTCAAAACTTTGATGCATCCATTAGATCCTCCATACACTCTCTCTCAGAATAGATATTCAATACATGCTCAAGAGATACACATAAGAGATACATAAAAGATACATTTCACAAAAAACCCTAGCCTCTTATTTATACTATCCAAGTAGCTTCCTTAGAAGCATCTTCTAGGTCACTTAACCCACTTCTAGGTCACTTAACCTATTTCTAGGTCACTTAACCCATTTCTAGGTCACTTACTTTCCATAATTAGAAATTTCTCCATTTAAATATTCTCTTTGATTTTGTCAATTTTCTTTATTATTTAAGTAATAATTTCTTCTTTGCAAGCTCTTTGACTTGTTGACCTTTTAGGGCGTCAAGCCTACATATGAGGGTCCTTCATCTTTGTAGGGTCATAACTCTCAAACCATGAGGACTTATGTGGCATTCCACATACCACCGTAAATGGCATGACAAGCACCATCCATCTAGGATAGTTTCACCAACAATTTCATTGATATTCATCTCATTATTCCACATATGAGGAGGGTTTCTCCAACCATACTTCTAGGATAATTCATTCATGAAGCGTCTTCTCGTGAGGGATTTCGCCATAAGGGGACCACTTTGGAGTCCATCAATTTGTACACTTTATCAACCATGATAAGACAATAATGATTCATCTTTACATCAATCCAACAATGCATCATATACCAATGAAACCACATCTATCCATCTTCATCTATGCATGACATCATATGACTATGATTCCACTTGAAATACTTCATCAATGTACTATGATAAGACATGTATACATTTGACCTTTGACATCATTCAATAATCCTTTGGCATCAACCCTTTGACATCAATCAATCAATCATCCTTTGGCATCAATCAATCCCTTGACATCAATTAATTAAACCTTTGGCATCAATGACAACATGATCCAACAATTAGCATGGATTGGTTGGAAAAAGGTCATGTTGTCCTATATTGTTACAACAAGACAATCATGTGTCTTGATGAGGAAGGGTGGCAAGGAAAGATTCAGGGAATTCCAAGAGTTGTAGTTGTTAGAGAGATTTCAATTATGCAGTTGATGAAGAGCTCAGGAAAGGATGTCAGATCTTTGCATCCCATATAGAGGAGGCATCCAAAGAAAAAGTGGAAAGCATGGAAGACCGTCCAATTGTGAGGGATTTTGAAGATGTTTTTAGAGAAATTTTGGGACTACCATCAAAAAGAAACATTGATTTCTCTATCGATTTGGTGCCAGGAGTTGCCTCAATGTCTAAGACACCTTACAAAATGGGCACACCATAACTAAAATACTTGTAGATGCATCTTGAATAACTTTTGAAGAAGGAGTATATACGCCCAAGTATATTACCTTAGGGAGCCCCAGTTCTTTTTTTTTTAAGAAGGATGGAACCTTAAGGCTGTGTGTTGATTTCAGGCAGCTTAATAAGGTTACCATAAAGAATAAGTATCTTTTTCCAGGAATTAATAATTTTTTTTACCAGCTGAAAGGTGCAAGAATATTTTTGAAGATTGACTTGATATTAGGCTATCATCAAGTAAGAATAAAGGAAGAAGACATCAGCAAGAAGCCATTCATAAAAATATATGGGCATTATGAATTCACGGTAGTGCCATTTGGGATATCAAATGCCCCAACATTTTTTATGTGGCTAATGAATGGAGTGTTCAGGGAGTACTTGGACAAGTTTGTGATTGTGTTCTTAGATGATATCCTCATCTATTATAAATCAGAAGAGAAACATGAACAACATTTAAGAATGGTGTTGCAAGTTTTAAGGGAGCGTAAATTGTGTGCTAAGCTAAGTGCATCTTTTACCAAAAGAAGATTCACTACTTGGGGAATATAATTTTAGTAGCAGGTATAGAAGTTGACCCTGAGAATATAGAGGCCATTAGAGGATGGAGAGCACCAAAGAATGTGATAGAGGTCAAATCATTCATGGGTCTTCTCAGTTATTACCGAAGATTCATAAAAGGGTTCCCAAGAATTGCAAGTCCAATCACTTCTTTGAAAAAGAAGGGAGTGAAATTTGAATGGACTTCCAAGTGTGAAGAGATTTTTCAACAATTGAAGGAAGTATTGACAAGTGCACCAATCTTTAAGATTGCAGATCCAAATTAATATTTTTGTGTGTGCACTGATGCATGCAAGGAACGACTCGGTGGAGTTCTCGGTCAAAGGGACCATGTGGTATGCTATGAGTCCAAAACATTAATAGAGCATGAGAGGAATTATGCTACACATGACTTGGAGTTAGCAATGATTGTACATGAATTGAAAATGTGGAGGCATTACCTTATGGGTAAGAAGTTCGAACTAAGGATAGACCATTGTCATATGAAGCATTTATTTGGACAATCAACACTAAATACCAGACAAACTATATTGTTGGAATTTATGAGTGAATATGACTTCGAAATTAAGCATATAAAAGAGAAAGAAAATCAAGTAGTTGATGCACTCAGCAAGAGAGCTCATGAAGTGCATGTGGTGACCATCAACATATACAAGAAATATTTGAAATGTCAAATTATTTCAACAGTGAATTCAGATCAACAATATGTGAAAATAAAAGAAACATTACAACAAGGTAATTTTCAGCAGAAATTTAATTTTTACGACTTGAAAGAAGATGGAATTCTCATGTACAAGGGAAAGGTATATGTATCGAATTCCAATGAGCTGAAAAATGAAGTTTTGAAGGAAATTCACAATGTGTCATATGTCGAGAATCCAGGATATCAGAAGACAATTGTAGTTGTGATAAGCCAATACTTTTGGTCGGGAATGAAGAAACAAGTGGCTAATTACATAGTCGGATGTCTAGAATTCCAAACAGTGAAGACCGAGCATAAACACCCAGCAGGTTTTCTACAACCATTTCCCATTCCGAAATGGAAGTGGGAAGTAGTTATAGTTGATTTTATTACTAAGCTTCCAAGAACAGTAAAGCAACATGATTCCATCATGGTGGTAGTGGATAAATTGACTAAAGAAGCACATTTCATTCCAGTAAATACTACACATAAGGAAACAAATATTGCAGATATTTTCATAAATGAAGTTGTCAGGTTACATGGAGTGCCTAAGACAATAGTTTCAGACAGAGATCCAAAGTTTACTTTAAATTTTTGGAAAGGTTTGTTCAAAGGATTTGGAACAAATTTAAATCTTAGTACAGCGTATCATCGAGAGTTAGATGAGAACACAGAAAGGACTAACATGATAATTGAGGACATTCTTATAATGTATGTGTGGATCAGCCATCAAAGTGGGAATATTATATTCATTTAGTTGAATTTTCCTACAATAATGGGTATTAGGCCTCATTGAACATGAGTCTGTTAGAGGCATTGAATGGCAGAAAAATTTAACACTCAGGTGAGTTGGGATAATCTAGAAGATAGAGCAGTTGTTGGGCCAGAATTGTTAAAATAAATGGAAGAGAAGATGGAAAAGATAAAGCAAAATTTAAAGGTTTCCTGGGATAGGCAGAAAAGTTATGCAAACAAGAACAAAGTTTTCAAATATTTTAAAGTGGGTTGATTCGGAATATATTTGTAGAATGAAATGAATACAGATTATTATCAAAAGATACTTAACATAGAATAACCAATATATAGTAAAACTTGTTTCTATTCAATAAGGAAATAAGTTGAAAATGTAAAATGGAGCGGAAACAAGCTTGCTAGAATGGTGGCAGCTTATCTCTTAGAAGAGATGTGATGGTTGCACTCATTCACAAGAAGATGATTATAATGAGGCTCTGAAGGCCTTTTTACAATAAAAAAGAATTTCAAAAACCCTAGACATCCAAAAACCCTAACCCTAGGAGATGAAGCGCCAAAAGTCATGTCAGCCCCGTTTGGGTAAGTTAGTACATCAACTTCCCGGGGTTGTAACTTTTGCATACGATCTTCGTTTTAGGCTCATGATATCTCATTGGAAAGGTCTATCCGAAGAATACACATTTTTTTGATATCTATAAAATTTCATTCTAACTATGACGAGCCCTAAAAAAATTCTTTTTAGGTCCTCAAAACGACCCCACAAGTCACGGACCTGAAAAACTAGGGAAAAAAACTGCCAAATTGGAAAACTACCAAAATGAGCCAGTTGGAATAGGTGGGAGGCCACCAACATTCATATGGATAAATACTCCCCCCTTAGGAAGAAATGGTCTCCATTGCATTGAGTTCCCCCATAAAATGAGGAAATTTCTGCTGAATTTGGCCCCAGGTGAGCCACTTGCCTTGGTGCAGGAGCTTCCCTGCTTTGACAACTCGATAAAGTTGGATCCTTTGTTGGTGAGTGCCCTTGATCTGTTTTTCCACAATATGATCATTGGATTCCTTTTGTATGCATTCGGGGTTGAGATGTTTTGGTGTGATTTGTTCTGCTATCTCTGAGGTGTCCAATGATGGTGGGAAATACGGTTGAAGGATATCCACGTTGAACACTAGGTGCAAGCCAAGGAAAAGAGGAATGTTGAGCTTGAAAGCATTATCACCCATAGCCTTGGTGATGGTGTACGACCCATAATGAAGTGGTCGAAGCTTCCAATGGGGTCTTGTAAGGTGTTCTTTCTACAAGTGCAACCAAACTTTTTCGTCCACCTAAAACTTATGTGGCACTCGGTGTTGATCATAGAGTTGTTTGTACTTGTCATTGGACTTCTGTAGGATATCCTAAACCTATTGGTGGATGTGTTGGATTTGCTCAATGAACCAGGTGGATTTTTCAACTTCATTAGGAGTAGGAGATGAGTCGGTTGAGGTGACCACAAGGGGTGGTGCAACCTCTATGGGACCCAATGGTTGGAATCCCAACCCCACCTAAAAGGGGTTGTGGTCAGTTGAGTTATGCAGGGCTCAGTTGTATCTATGTTGAACATAGGGGATACTCTCATCCCATTTGTGTTGGAATTATACATGCGTAGGATACGCATGATCATTTGATTTATGAACTTGGTTTGGCCATATGTCTAGGGTGGAAGGTCGTGGATTTGGTGAGCTTGGTGTCCAGCAGTGACCAGAGGCTTGACCAGAATGTGCTGAGAAATCAATTGTCCCGATCTGAGACAATGGTTTGTGGGATTCCAAAATGTATCCAAACTCGTTCAAAGAAGAGCTTGGCAGTGGCCTCTTCTGTGATTCTCTTCTTGCAGGTGACCATAATCGCCATCTTAGAAAAGCGATCAAAAACCACAAAAACACATTCATTGCCCCACTTGGTGGACAGGAGGCCTGACATGTAGTCCATTGAGATGGATTCCCATGACCTTTCAAAAGTAGTCATAGGGGTGTACAGGACATGTTTCTTAGTGTCTGGTTTGGCAATCGCATGGGTAGTGAAGGACCTAATATGTTGACCTCCTTTTGAAGTTTCATCTAGTAGAAATGCTTCTACAACATTGACACTGTCTTTTTGACACTGAAGTTTCCTGCCACCTGACTGTAGTGGGCTTCCCAGATCATCTTTACTCGCTCGTTTGATGGAACGCGGATATGGCCCAAACAACACAACATCTCATCCTGAAGATGTAAATTACCGACAATTACATTTGTGCCCAACATTTGGTAGGTGGTGGAAAAGTCTGGGTCTATCTCATAGAGTTGGGGCCATCCAAAGGTCTCATGGACACAAGAGTCTAGAACCGTGGTGAGTATTGCGACTGGTGGTTTATTGAGGCCATCAACGACGTGGTTGGTGCTTCTCGTTTTATACTTGATATTGAGGTGGAACTGTTGCAAGTACATGGACCACTTTTGATGGTGGTCATTCTTCAATTTTCCTTGTGTCTGCATGAACTACAGTGGCTTATGATCAGTGTGGATGATTGTATCCTTCCCAAGTATGTAATTTCTCCACTGGCAGCAGGCTTTCACAATGGAGTACATTTCTTTGTCATAAGTAGGGTAATTACGGATAATATCTGATAGTGTCTCACTATGATATACCACAGGGTGGTCATGTTGAGTGAGAATGGTATCCACAGTATAGTCTGAAGCATCTGTCTCGATCTCAAAGGGTTTTTGCAGGCTTGGTAGTGAAAGTACTAGGGTTGAGCACAAGCGTTTATTCAAATCATCGAACACTTTTTGTTGGGACCAGACCCACACAAATGTTTCCTTACCACCACCCCTGGTTACTTGGATGAGGGCCCATGCAATATGGGAGAATCCCAACATGAACCTGTGGTAGAAATTGCCAAGGCCCAAGAGCCTTTGAAGCTCAGAAAGTGTGGTTGGGGTTGGCTAGTCATGGATGACTTGGATTTTGGATGGATCCACATGTACGTCATGCTGATCAATGATGTATCCCAGGTAATGAACCATGTCCATGCCGAAGGATAATTTTTCCAAGTTGGCGTAGAGCTAGTGCTACCGCAAGGTGTGCATAACCTGTTGAATATGATGCAAGTGTTATGCCCAAGTCTTTTTGTAAATGAGTATGTCATCCAGACACACCACTACAAAAGTATTGGTGAATGGTCACAAGATATCATCCATCATCCTCATGAAAGTGGCTAGAGCATTTGTCAAACCAAAGGGCATGACCAACCATTCAAAAAGACCTTCCTTTGACTTGAAGGTGGTCTTCCATACATATGTTTGTTCTATCAGGACCTGGTGGTAGAAAGACTTCAGATCAATATTACTGAAGTATTTGTACCCCATGAGATGATCAAGGAGGTCGTCTATTTGGGGAATCAGGTAACGGTTTATGACTGTGATTTTATTCAGGGCCCTGTAATCAATGCAGAGTCTCCAGGTTCCATCTTTCTTTTGTACCAACACGATTGGGATCCCGCAAGGTGATGAGTTGGGACGAATGTGCCCCTTGTGGAGTAGTTCTTGGATCTACCGCTTGATCTCCTAATTTTCTAACAGAGAGTGGTGGTAGATTGTACCATTGGGAAGTGTTGCACCAAGGGTCAGATCGATGGGGTTCTTGGCCTAATAGTGCAGAGGTACCCTGGTAGGTGAGGAGAAGATATATGATTATTCTTCCACGACCTTATCCACTTGCTTCTGTTGTGTGGAGAGGTCGGTCGTGGAAACCCTGGATGTGGCTATGATCTTTCTCTCATTCTAAGAGTGAATCATGAAGAAGACAAACTTCAATGTCTGAGAGATGACCTTTCTGCATTGCTTGGCAGAGATCAAGGAAATAGCACTGTGTGGTACTGCCTCGGGTATCCTGTAAAATTTCTTGTTCAAAGTAATAATAACATTGTGAGGCCTAGACTCATATATAGCATGAAGTTTCCATAAATATGGTTGGCCCAAAAGAAAATTACAAACTTAGAGAGGGGAAACATCACACAATACCTTGTCTTTGAAGCACTTGATGTCATATGACAGACGACATTGTTGGTTGACGCGTATGTCGCTTTCTTGGCGGAGCCATCCAATGGTGTAGGGCTACGGGTCTGGCATTGTCGATGGGGAGAGTCGCTTGACAACCTCTGTTGAGATGAGGTTCTTCTGGCTACCGCTATCAACGATGAAGTGCAGCAGGGTACCCTTCACCCACATCTATGAATGAAAAAGGCGCTCGCCTTCCTCTGGCTCATTTGGTTCACCAGGATGGAGCTTGGTGGTCGCAATGGTAGCACTGGGTTCTACGTCTATGATTTGTCTCCCCCTTTCTAGTTCTGACTTAGAGTCAGAACCCGCATCGGATTCATAGGCTTTCACCTCAGCCACCAGCGACTTCTTCGAGCGGAAATCAACAGTGTTATGCCAGGGGATCTTTTGGAAGTCGCACCACTTCCCAATATCTTTCTTTGTCTTTCTAGTGTCCTTCTTTTCTTGCGGCCTGGACTGTTTGTCTTGAGGCTATCCTTATTTTCTCTATCCTTTCTTCAACAGGTTGGGGATGCCCTTTCTTAGATTTTTCTGTGACGAATTTCCAGGACCAAATTGTTGCATCTTTTTTTTGAGCTTTTGCTTGATTTTGACAACATATCGGTAGGCCGCGCCTAAGGATGAGATGTCTAGAAACTCCATTTCATCCTGGATGTATCTATGCAGACCATCGTGATACTTGAGCACCATATGTCGTTCGAAATATTTGATACCCAGCTTGGTGTGCAAGGTATGGAAGATATTTTTGAACTCAGGCACCGCTTAGTCTCTTTCCTGCCGCATCGTGGTCCATTTTGTGTACAGGTCGTCATAACTTCCAACAAGGTAGTATTATTCCTTCATAGCATCCCTGAAGGACGCCCATGTGACTGCGACTATGAATAATTAGGATTCGTTTGTTTCCTTTTGCTCACATAAATTTTCCCACCAATATTTGACATGGGGAATGGCTTTGAGGAGCACAAAAGTAATATTTTCTCTATTTGAGAAGTTATGGACAGAGAAATACCCTTCTAGCATATTCAGCCATTTTTCTACCGTATATGTGTCTTTCTGACCTTCAAATATAGGAAGATCGAATTTGATTTGTACCTTGAAGGGGGTGGCACCTTCGTTTGAGGAAGATGTGTCACCTGTTGGTAGTCGCTGAAGGATTTGTGAAAATCTATCCATCATCTTGTTCCTCTGTTGTGTGAGGGATTCCTCGAGAAACATTTTGAAGGGATATCCTATCTCGTCGTCTTTCTTTTCTTCTGCCATGAGAGGTTGTTTGGGCATGCGAAAGATTTTGTCCTCAAGAGAAACAAGCTCGAGACCCAATTCTTTGTACCTTGAGCTCGTTGGGGACATGCATTAAGAACGACAAGGAGCATACCTCTCTGATACCACTGATCTGGAATATATTTGCAGAACAAAATGAATACAGATTATTATCAAAATATACTTAACACAGAATAAAAGATATACAGTAAAATTGGTTTCTATTCAATAAGGAAATAAGATGAAACTGTAAAATGCAGCGGAACAAGCTTGCTAGAATGGTGGCGGCTTATCTCTGAGAAGAGATATGACGGCTACGCTCATTTGCAAGAACATGATTAAAATGAGGCTCTGAATGGATTTTTACAATAAACAGGAATGTCAAAAACCCTAGACATCCAAAAACCCTAACCCTAGGAGATGAAGCGCCAAAAGTCATGTGGGCCTCGTTTGGGTANCTCATTCACAAGAAGATGATTATAATGAGGCTCTGAAGGCCTTTTTACAATAAAAAAGAATTTCAAAAACCCTAGACATCCAAAAACCCTAACCCTAGGAGATGAAGCGCCAAAATTCATGTCAGCCCCGTTTGGGTAAGTTAGTACATCAACTTCCCGGGGTTGTAACTTTTGCATACGATCTTCGTTTTAGGCTCACGATATCTCGTTGGAAAGGTCTATCCGAAGAATAAAAAAAAAATTGATATCTATAAAATTTCATTCTAACTATGACGAGCCCTAAAAAAATTCTTTTTAGGTCCTCAAAACGACCCCACAAGTCACAGACCTGAAAAACTACGGAAAAAAATGTCAAATTGGAAAACTACCAAAATAAGCCAGTTGGAATAGGTGGGAGGCCACCAACATTCATATGGATCAATACTCCCCCCTTAGGAAGAAATGGTCTCCATTGCATTGAGTTCCCCCATAAAATGAGGAAATTTCTGCTGAATTTGGCCCCAGGTGAGCCACTTGCCTTGGTGCAGGAGCTTCCCTTCTTTCACAACTCAATAAAGTTGGATCCTTTGTTGGTGAGTGCCCTTGATCTGTTTTTCCACAATATGGTCATTGGATTCCTTTTGTATGCATTCAGGGTTGAGATGTTTTAGTCTGATTTGTTCTTCTATCTCTGAGGTGTCCAATGATGGTGGGAAATAGGGTCGAAGGATATCCACGTTGAACACTAGGTGCAAGCCAAGGAAAAGAGGAATGTTGACCTTGAAAGAATTATCACCCATAGCCTTGGTGATGGTGTACGACCCATAATGAAGTGGTCGAAGCTTCCAATGGGGTCTTGTAAGGTGTTCTTTCTACAAGTGCAACCAAACTTTTTCTCCCACCTAAAACTTATGTGGCACTCGGTGTTTATCATAGAGTTGCTTGTACTTGTCATTGGACTTATGTAGGATATCCTAAACCTATTAGTGGATGTGTTGGATTTGCTCAATGAACCAGGTGGATTTTTCAACTTCATTAGGAGCAGGAGATGAGTCGGTTGAGGTGACCACAAGGGGTAGTGCAACCTCTATGGGACCCAATAGTTGGAATCCCAACCCCACCTAAAAGGGGTTGTGGTCAGTTGAGTTATGCAGGGCTCAGTTGTATCTATGTTGAACATAGGGGATACTCTCATCCCATTTGTGTTGGAATTATACATGCGTAGGATACGCATGATCATTTGATTTATGAAMTTGGTTTGGCCATATGTCTAGGGTGGAAGGTCGTGGATTTGGTGAGCTTGGTGTCCAGCAGTGACCAGAGGCTTGACCAGAATGTGCTGAGAAATCAATTGTCCCGATCTGAGACAATGGTTTGTGGGATTCCAAAATGTATCCAAACTCGTTCAAAGAAGAGCTTGGCAGTGGCCTCTTCTGTGATTCTCTTCTTGCAGGTGACCATAATCGCCATCTTAGAAAAGCAATCAAAAACCACAAAAACACATTCATTGCCCCACTTGGTGGACAGGAGGCCCGACATGTAGTCTATTGAGATGGATTCCCATGACCTTTCAAAAGTAGTCATAGGGGTGTACAGGACATGTTTCTTAGTTTCTGGTTTGGCAATCGCACAGGTAGTGAAGGACCTGATATGTTGACCTCCTTTTGAAGTTTCATCTAGTAGAAATACTTCTACAACATTGACACTGTATTTTTGACACTGAAGTTTCCTGCCACCCGACTGTAGTGGGCTTCCCAGATCATATTTACTCGCTCATTTGATGGAACGTGGATATGGCCCAAACAACACAACATCTCATCCTGAAGATGTAAATTAGCGACAATTGCATTTGTGCCCAACATTTGGTAGGTGGTGGAAAAGTCTGGGTCTATCTCATAGAGTTTGGGCCATCCAAAGGTCTCATGGACACAAGAGTCTAGAATCGTGGTGAGTATTGCGACTTGTGGTTTATTGAGGCCATCAACGACGTGGTTGGTGCTTCTCATTTTATACTTGATATTGAGGTGGAATTGTTGCAAGTACATGGACCACTTTTGATGGTGGTAATTCTGCAATTTTCCTTGTGTCTGCATGAACTACAGTGGCTTATGATCAGTGTGGATGATTGTATCCTTCCCAAGTATGTAATTTCTCCACTAGTGGCAGGCTTTCACAATGGAGTACATTATTTGTCATAAGTAGGGTAATTACGGATAGTATCTGATAGTGTCTCACTATGATAGATGTTATCCACATTTTTGGTTGTCGAGATGATATTATGATTATGTCATGATGATGGAAGATCAAACTCTTCATTAAGGACTTTTTCCTGAAGAAGGTTACACTTGTCATTTT
>SNQJ01S0051645.1:30173-43368 GCA_010110895.2 Picea sitchensis
TATTAATCAAAGAAATGTACAGAGACTGTAAAAATACAGAGTGAAAGACTCGCTAGAATAGTGGCAGCTTATCTCTGAGAAGAGATGTGACGGCTACTCGCATTCACAAGAAGATGATTACAATGAGGATCGGAAGGCCCTTTTACAATAGACAGGAATGCCAAAAGTCCTAGACATCCAAAAACCTAACCCTAGGAGATGAAGCGCCAAAACTCATGTGGGCCCCGTTTGGGTAAGTGAGTACATCAACTTCCCGGGGTTGTAACTTTTGCATACGATCTCCGTTTTAGGCGTGTGATAGCTCGTTGGAAAGGTTCTGTAGAAGAGATTTATTTTGGGGTCTCAATCATGCCTTAGACTATCATTGAGAACCTCTATCTATAAAAACCTTCATTTGGACCCTCAAAATGGCCTCGGAAGTTAAAACCTGCTAAAAATAGTAAATTTCCAAAATGTTCAGAAAATTGTTTTGAGCCATTTGGAAAAGGTAGGTGGCCACCAATATCCACTTGGATCACAGAAAAAAATGGGATTTTATGTCTGCAAATCCACAACAACCAAAGTATGATAAATATGTCCCTAAAAAATAGCCTCCTAGAAACTAGTCCAAGACGCAGGAAAAGAAGGGTCACGGGAGGATGAAAAAGGAAATTGGAAAGTGGTATGATTTCCAGAAAATCCCCTAGTACAACATTGATGAATGTTGCTCAAAAAAATCATTAGTGGCCGAGATCAAATACATGGAGCCTAACCCCGATTAAGAAGATACTAACAGTAGACATATCATCGATGCAGAACCCACTTCTACTATCATGACCGCAACAATTCAACCAGAAGAACTAAGAGATCCCAAAGAGGGGGAGCACCTCTTCCATTCACATATGTGGGTGAAGGGGACCCCATTGAATTTCATTTTTGATAACAGAAGCCAGAAGAACCTCATCTCAGCAGAGGTCGTCAAATAGTTGGGATCGTCGACAACACCACACCCGTAACCATACAACATCGTGCGGCTTCACCAAGAATGAGACTTCCGTGTCATCCAATAGTGTTGATTGTCATACTGCATCCAACCCTTCAAGGATGAGGTATTATTTGATGTTTCCCCACTAGATTTCAGTAATTTTCTTTTGGGCCAACTGTATATGTGGAAGCGCCATTCTATTTATGAGTCTCGACCTCGTAGTGTCATTGTTACATTGGGGGTCATCTCTACAAGATACCAGAGGTAGTTCCAACTACTTTCCCACCTAAAGAATTCTGCAAGGTAGTCTCTCATACTACAAAATTAATCTTCTTCATAGTCTATTCAAAAGGTGAACAAAAGAACACCACAACCACTACAGCCTCATTCCAAGCACCTTCTGTCCAACAGAAGCAAGTCGAAAAGATTGAAGAAAAGAGGAAAGATTCCTTCTGCAAACAGTCATCTCATGTACTATCCAGACTAGTTAAAATTTCCAACCCTTCCAACCCCAGGTTCATGATAACCTTCAATAAGCTATGCAACACAACTTCTCAAGCTAGGAAAGTAGCTCATCAAGATGCAGATTTAACAAATGATTTTCCCTCTCCCCCAAGAACTCGACGCAATGGAGACCATTGATTCCTAAGGAGGGAGTATTTATCTAGGTGGATATCAGTGGCCACCCACCTATTCCAACTGGCTGAAAACAGTCTTCTAGCAATTTACTATTTTTAGCATTTTTTCAGTTCCTAAACTTTTGGGGCCATTTTGAGGGCCTAAATGAAGTTTTTTCTGGATCGAGCACCTCAATGATATTCGATGGCTCTAACTGAGCCCCCAAAATGAATCTCTTCATAGATACCTTTTCGGTGATTTATCGTGCACCCCAAACAAAGATCGTATGCCAAAGTTACACCTTCAAGAAGTTGATACACCAAACTACCCAAAACGAGGTCCACAAAATTGTTGCCTTTTCATCTTCCGGGGTTATGGTTTTGGATTTTATTTATTTTAAAAAGGCCTTGGAGCCTTATTGTTACAATCATCTTCTTTTGAATTTGAGTAGTCGTCACATGTCTTCTCAAAGATAAGTTGCCACCATTCCAATGAATCTTTCACCTTTTATTTATACAGTTTTGTACATTTCCCTCAGTAATAGAATTTGTGTATTATTGTATCTATGTGTTTATGGTTGCATCTCTAATATATATTTCTTTTATATTATTAGATATCTCATATATATTTGTACATTTATTTATTATATCTCTGCTCCCATTTCGTGCCGAAAATAATTCGAATCAAAAGAAATCTAGAATATGTGAGAAATGAAAGCGCTAGAAAGGAAAAATGACAAGGATTACTAGTGTTCTTCAACCGTAGGACTAATATCACTAATTTATAATGAACCTAGAAAATTAAAATAATTCAAACCTGGAATTGAATAACACACAAATCATAAAATAAAACGACATTCTACGCTAAGAATAAAATCGTAGGACATTACCCGGATCGAGGGGACCTTCTTGACTTGGAAAACACTCCTAGAGAGACTAACTCATATCGAAGAGCGGATGAGAATTCTTGAAATGACCAACTATACATTAATGAAATGAAATCAACATATAATCAGAAGCCCAACCTCTATTACAACAATTCTCTTCTATAATGAGCTTATAGATAATTAATTCCCCCTACCCCATAGTTTCTACAACATTTATACAAATTTCCAATCGAACTAATTCCTAGAATTAGTTGATTTTCAAAATCAATACATAATGGATTTATTTAATTTTTGGAAGGTTATGGCTTATGATATCCTTCACAAAACTTATTGCTAAATATTACATAATAAGAAACAAACTCTTGTCATCTCCTTCGCTTAGAGATTCCATGTAGAATATTTTGATTTTTCCTTTATCTTGCGGTTTGAGATTGGAAGAAGTGTCCTAGGCATGAAATCTTTGATAATAAACCATGTGATAATCAAAACCCATATCTCAAGGTTGCATCATCAAATCTAGGCATTGTATTTCGTGTTTTTTTCAAATCTGGGTGTATCATGAAATTTATGCAATTATTAGTTGAAGAAAAAACCATAACTCTCAAACTATTCCTTTATCTGGAAAACAATTCATGATATGCTCAAATTTCCATGCTCGGAATGAAACCCATGTTCTGGATTATTCGTATTCATCTTCATTTGAATGAAACTTGAGGTGAAAGTGTGTTGTTTAGAAATTTTTCTAATTTGGGGTTAAATTTTTGTTCCTAAGATGGAGGTCCACACGTGTGAATTGGGTGCACTCTGACACAAGTTTCAAGATGTCAATGTCGTTGTGGAAAAAAAATATTTTCTCGATTTTCTCCTAGAAATGCATGAATATGCCAAACAATGTCGGGTACTGGAATGATAGTGATGGTGTAGGAATGTTGAATTGCAGTAATAGTACATGAATGGTTATAATGATGGTACAAGAGTCACACTTCATAAAACTTCATCAGTAAAACCATGATATAATCATATTTTAATTACTAAAAACATGGAAAAACTATGTATTGACCACATAGGATGTAAAATCATAAATGACAATAGATAATGGAGGTTTATGGTGTAATTGGATGTATATTATTGGCGAAATGAGGGAAAAGGTGTAATGATGAATGTATTTATATAGCGGAAAATATGGAAAATGTGGAGCCCAACATTGATGAAAGAAGGAAGGTTGGGGACTTGACGAAAGAAGGTGAGTTGGGGACTTGCCTTCATGTCGAGGATTATGCAAACAAGTGGATTTCAACATGAAGAGATCACTTGGACTTGTGAATTTCTCTTGATTTGGGAAACATGGTTGAGGGTGAATCCTAACGATTCCAATGCATTGAGAGGTAAACATAGCAACATGGCCAGACGATGAAGTAACAAGGCAAGGGTGGTCTAGACGTGTAGTTCTTGGGGAAGATTAGCTAACTGTGCTATGAAGAGTACAATGGAGTAAGTATGTTGAGGATTAATTTTCCTTGGGTATTCTTCATAGTGCAGTGAGATGAGGGGATACCTTAACTTGGTTTGATATTGTTGCATGGATGGACCGAATTCTACAAGGATATCAGAGTACGAATGCACCAACAGTTTTAGATTCCAATACTTACACATTGTGGAGGATATCCTTGAGGAAGATCGAATGATGGCAACAACGGTGAGGAAAGGATGGAGAGTTTCCTTATTTTTTTCATTTGGATGGAGTGATAAAGATGCAGACTAAAAATACTATGTTCAGGCATGAGGAAATATATACTCATGAGTTGGGCACAATTGTTGGATTCGCTACCCAATCAGTTCAAGGCATGGGGGCTAGCATTTTTAAGCGACGTGACATAGTTGGTTGAAGTATGATCGCAACATGGAGTCATGGAGAGTTCAACATTTATACATTTTTTATGTTTTGGTTGAGGTTGTAGTAGTTGTTGAGGGCACAACATTGAAACAAAGAGTGATCCTCGTAGTGGGACAATGGAATCATATACATTGCGAACAAAGTTGGGAATGAGATGTCTTTCCATCATTCTGGATAGTTAGGTCACACACAACTTTGGCCATAGGATAGTATGGATGGTTGTAGATGTTGCAGATGATTTTTGTGTGAGATGGAAACTTATGGTTTCCACTTTGAAAGGAAACTTTGGGTTTCCACTTTGAAAGAATTTTGGGGTTTCTGTTTGGCACAAAACTTGGGGTTTCCAAAAGACATAGTTGCAATAGAGGCACAAGTTGAGAAAAGACTTGGAGATTGCAGATTTCATGGATTTTTTTTATGATGAAAATGACTTGAGTTGGGTTAGGATGTAAGGCCTTGAGATCTTAGCTCAAGCGTGTGCACTTTCACCACAATGTGAATCGAGCAGGAAGAATGCTCATGTGAATGAGGAGACAAATGTCTTCATATAGGGGAGAGTTGGGATTCCTTGGATGCATGACATGACAAGGGGAAACTCCACACAAGGTTCCTTGCGACATAATTCAAATGACGGGTGATTTGATGAAAAGTTTAGGGAAAGAATTGGGCGCTCCATTAACGAAGGGAAAATTGACTAAGGCATGGGGGGCACACTTATTAGAGACAACACGACTCACCTAAGGGGTGTGCGCACCCAAGATGACAAGTAGATTCATCAAATGGGGTGTGATAGCATGAGGGGTGCACCAAGGTTGGCTCCACTGATCCCAAGGGGCACAATATCTAACGATCACATATGTTCATTTGGGCCATCGGGTATTTGAAGGGATGCGATGATTCATTTGGACGACCGGGTCTGTGAAATGGGTGTTATGATTCATTTGGACATGGGTTCCTGAAGGGGCACGACACCCAAAAGGAATCGATGGTTCGTGATGATGACCTTTGAGGAGCCTATAAGAGAAAAAGGGTGCACAACCAAGAAAGGAAATTTTTGGAAATAACTTGAAGACAAAGAGAGAAATAACTTTGTGGTTCTAAGGAAAACAAAGGGAGGAAACTCCCTCAAGGAGCCAAGTTGCTCCACTCTGGGAGGAGTTGTGCTGGCTTGAGGTGGATTCGTTAGAGAGATATGGGATAGCTTCTCTTGGGCCCATTTTGGCTAAGTCTAGAAACACGGGTCTATTGGAGGCATGTGTGAGGTAGAACCAAAATCAATGATTTATATGGAAACTAAGAGGTAGAATCTACGGAAACGAAGAGAAAACAAGTCTGCAGTTGAGGGCACATCTAAAGTGCACTACATATGGTTGCATAGATGGTTGCGATAGAGAGTCTTGTGGTGACAATTCTATTCATGAATGTCTTGGTGAGGTAAGGCGATTCATTTGACTCTGCTAAAGTTGTAAATAGAACTAGTAATGCTCATGTTGTAATTGTTCTGCAATAATAAAGACTTAGTTGGGTGTTAGGAATGATTTGTGTCACTTGCACTATTGTGTTTGTCTTTCTTTTATTCCACAGTTCTCTTGGTTTCTCATGGAGTTATTCTTAAATATGACTAAATGTTAAAGCAGTTAATGGATGTCTAAGTATACAAGAGTTGCAATAGAGTAGGAGTGTGACTCGTCAGTAGCCTAGAACAGATTATGGCTATGCTCTAGGTGAAAATACATACTCCATACAAAGGAACCTTGATGTCTCCAAGAAACCAAGTGTGAAACGTTGCGGTGTTGCACACCCTCAAGAAGTGCACAGTCGTAAGGCACGTTGTGGGGACATGACATGTAAGATAATTGCAACATAATGGAGTTTAAAGGAGTCAATTTTATTGATAGAATAAAAGGCATAAGTGTAATATTTATAAAAGAAGTTAATTCAATAGTATATAAATTTCCATTTTACATAATTATTTATATGGAATTTGATTAAATTTTCATAAATATAGTGAAAGTTTTTATTTTTTTTTCACACGAAAAAAACAGTTCCACTGTTATTCTTATTAGAATCAAATGAAACTTCTGATTACATTAGACAGACTTCCATGTATGGAATAATCTTGTTTTGTTCCAGCTGAAACCTGGGAATACTTTATTTGTCTATTGCCTTTTTAACCAATAATATTTCTGGTTGTTGTCACCTTATAGGATATGTAGTTTGTTGTCTCTAATTGTAGTTCCATTGACATTCTCTTCAAAATATAGCCAACCTGGTTTATCCTTAAGAGCTTTCTTGGATAGGCTATCAGCTATTTTATTAAATTGCCTATGTATGTGCATGAAGTTTAATGTTTCAAAGCCTTGCTTTAAATTGCTAAGTTTATCCTTTCAATGGCTAAGGTAGATAAGATCTAGGTTAGCTTTGTCATTTATCCAATCAATGGTGACCTTAGAGTCCCCTGCCACCATTAATTTCTTGAAAGAGAAGTGTGTGGCAAGAGGTAGGAGTCCCCATAGTCCCATCAACTCAGATTTCATATTGTTCCCTGTACCTCCAACAAAATTAGCTTGGATGTTGTGTCCGAGTGTGATTTTTAAGTAAATACCTATACCACACTTGTCTGCTAAATCTGCACCATCAAATAAACCAATAGGATTGTTGTTGAAGTAGACTGGGTTAAGTAGTACGGTTGTTTTATCTACTTCCTCTTTATGTGGATGTTCTTGTATGAAGGTGAGAATTCTCTGGTAAATTCTGGGGACATTCTGGGTTCGGTTTTCGAACAAAATTTTGTTTCTATATTTCCAAATTTCGCACATAATCAGAAAGGGCAAGTGTTTATGGTTGGGCAATTTAAGAAACCAAAATTTGAGGTTTTCTTCAATGGTGGCCTTCTTCCACTCACAGTCAATTCTCAAAGAAGTGAGGATATTGTCCCATATCATTTGGGTGGTCTGGCAGTCCACAAAAAGGTGTGTGACTGACTCTTCTGCCTTTAGAGACAATGTGCAGGATGAAGGACCAATTCCACCACGTTTTTGGAAGTTGATGCTGGTGAGTAATCGGTCTTCTAAGGATAGCCACATGAAGTAGATGATTTTAACCGCTACCTTCACCGACCAAATAATTTTATGCCACCATTGACCATCATTAATATTGTTTGTGTAAAGGATGCATTGATAGGCTGTGTTGGTCGTGACTTTTCCGGATGATCGGTTCCATGACCAGGATAGTTTGTCATTTTCATTGTTCAGTCAGATGCCATTGTGCTTTAGTTTTTGAGTGTAGACGTCCCATTCTAGACTGTGTTTTGAATTTAAACCTAGTTGACTGGCATTCAGTGAATTCTGTTGTGTTTCTGATGAGTCGTTGTCTCTGGCCTGTGCTAAGCTGAAGATGGCTTGTCTGTTCAATTTTTTTAGAAGTGTATAGGAAAGTTGGAAGTTGTCCTCACATCCAATGTATGGGTCACACCCAAGTATAACCCACTGACCAGTCCCAACCTTCAAATCCAACCAACACTTGATGATTGGTAAGGATAGCAACATGTTCTGCTAGATGATGGAGGAATTTTTTGTGTAGTGTACGTCCCTGCGTAGCCAAGAAGTAATGTCAATACCTTTAAGATATTTCCTTTTGATGACCCTGTTCCATAGATTGTTTCCAAAGAGACCTCTCCAACAGGTTTTGGCTTCCAGGGAGAGAGCAAACCTTTTCATGTGTTTAATGCTCCATCCACCGAACTCTTTCGGTTTAGCTAGACTTTGCCATTTAGCGAGCTGAAAACCAGTGGCTTTTTTTCCCCCTTTCCAGATAAATATGATAATCATAAGCTAAATGCGTTGGAGGATAGACATCGGTGCCTTTTCCAGGCTAAGCCAATAGACTGGCATACTTTGTAAGACTGATGTTGCTAGGGTGAGTCTTCCTCCCAGGGACAGCCAACGAAAAGTCCAATTGTCAATATTCTTCTCTATCTTTTTGATGAGCGACGACCAGTCGCCAATTCTGTAATAGTTTGGTTTCAAGGAGAAACCAAGGTACTTTAACCCATGATCTATACTATCAATCTGTATTTTGAATTCGGCAAGGAGGAAACTCCTTAGTAAAGGATCTAAATTATGTGCAATAAAAACAGATTTATGAAGGTTGATGGAAAGTCCTGTAGCTTCACAGAATTTTGTAAGAATTACTTTAAGTGCTTTCCCGTAGTCAATGTTACCGAATCACAGGATGAGGATGTTGTCCACAAATAGTAAGTGTGAGATTTGGGTGCTGAGAGCTACTTTAAGTCCTTGAAAGGAACCCAATTCTATTACTTGGTTGACCATTCTGCTGAGTGCCTCAATTACAAGAAGGAAAATCAGGGGTGACATAGGACAGCCCTGACGGAGTCCCCGGTGGCAGCGAAAGAAGTCTGTTGGAGTTCCATTCACCAACACTGTCATGTTGACCGAGGTGATGCATCCCATAATCCAAGATTTGGTAAGTCTGTCAAGTCCGATCTGGTCCAGTAATAAATAAAGGTATTGCCAACTTACACTGTCATAAGATCTTTTTAAATCGAGTTTAAGGATGACTGCATTCAGTTTTTTAATCTTGGTCGAATGTAGACATTCCTGGGTAATGCCCACGACATCGAATATCAACCTATCCTTCAAGAATCAAAACTGTTCATTAGAGATACACTTGGCTAGAGTGGCTTTTAAACCATTGGCAATAGTTTTGGAGATGACTTTGTACATGAAGTTGCATAAAGCAATGGGTCTGAAGTCACTGAAGTTGACAGGTTTACTGATTTTTGGAATTAGCGTGAAGAATGTTGCATTTAGTGCTCCAGGAATCTTCCCTGTGAGGCAAGATTCTTCAACAATGTTAAGCATATCCAATCCCATAATCTCAAAGAAGTCTTGGAAGAGTTCCTGAGTCCATCCATCTCGACCTGTTCCTCCTCCAAAGACACCCCATCCAGCCCCTCTCTGAAACTTACTGAACCTTCCCCTCCTTTCTCCCTGGATTAGGACTCCTTCCTCGGTAAGATGTGGGACCTCTTCCCTACCTTCTTTCTCGGGCTTTCAGTGGATGAACTCAGGCACCTCAAAGTCAATGAAGCCTTGGTTCTGGAAATCTTTGAAGATTTTTAGAGATTGCTTATGGATAAATTGGACTCCTCCTTCCCCCTTCCCTCGTCCTCTCCTACTTCCACCACTACACCCACTCGTCCCCCACAACATATACCTAATGCTGCTACAGTACCCTCCACCGATCCTACCCAGCCCCCACAATCAAACAACCCACCCTCCCAAACCCCACCTCTGCACTTACCCCTTTTTCTCCTGAAACCTCCACCGAGCCACCCACTCCCTCCACCCTCACACTCATTCCACTCTCTCCTGTCCCCCTCGCAGTCACGCATTCCTCCCCCTCACTCCCGCATTCCTCCCCCTCACTCCCACATGATCGATCCAATGTTGCTATCAGAAAAACCCGGACCAGACCCCCCAGGCTCTGTAGAGGGAGGACTCGCTGGCCTCCCTACTTCAGCGACGCCCCCTCTAAGAGTAGCTCCTTCTACTTGTGATCCTACTTATTCTACCTCCTCGGCACTTAGAGCACCCCTACCAATCAACCGTGTCACTTAATGATCATTTTATCTCTAAATCTCTGTGGGTTTGGAAGTCCCACCAAGCTAGCTTCCCTCAAAAGATTATTCTCTAAGATCAAACCAGACGTTGTTTTTCTTCAAGAAACCCTGGTCAGCAGTGACAAGGCGAAAGCTCTTTTTTGAAGTGTCTCCCACACTAGTCCACTGTTGCTGTAGACTCTCTAGGCCGCTTTGGAGGCTTGCTTACTGGCTGGAACCCGAATGTTGCAGATTTTCAAGCCTTTGGCATCTCGGATGGGATCTTCATTGAAGGTAAGCTACTTTTCTCTTCTACCTCCTTCAAACTCTTAAACTGTTATGCCCCATACAGCAATCGCGAGGCCTTCTGGCAAAAACTCTTTGACTCCGGCATCCTTCATGAGGACAACCTCATATTGGGTGGTGATCTAAACTTCACCCTTTCCACTCATGAAGTGTGTGGTACTTCTGCGAGGACCGACCCAAAGGTCGATTTTTTTGACTCTATCATCCATATAGCGGGGTTCATTGACCTCCATCCTTCGGTGTCATCTCCCACCTGGAGGAATAGCAGAACAGGGGCCAATGGTATCGCCAAAAGACTTGACAGGTTCCTGTTAGATTCCAAGCTGATCGGTGATCATTTCCACTTCAGGTCCTTGGTTGAGCCATCCACGATTTCAGATCACCACCCGATTTGTCTTTCAATTGAAGCCCCCCCACGACTTACGGCGGCTCCTTTCAAGTTCAACTGCTCGTGGATTGGTGACCTGGGTTTCAACTCACTTATCAAAAACACTTGGGCAGAAATGCTAGATTGGTCGAACCCTTCGGCAATCCTTCTGCTAACTGAGAAGCTTAAACATTTGAAACAGGTGGTTATAAAATGGCAATTAAAGAAGCAGCAGGCTATGAAGGCCGATCTGGTACTTGTGGAGGAACAGATTGCAACCCTATTCCACAATAACCCGTCACATATCCTTGATGCTGAAGATTTAAACCTCCTACAGGAACTGACCCGCAAGAAAAATGAGATACTAGCACATGAAGAAGCCACCTGGAGACTCCGTAGTAGGGCGACATGGATTGAAAAGGGAGATAAGAATACAAGCTTTTTCCACAAATACGCTTCACAGAGGCGCAGCCACAACACTATATGGGATCTAACTGATGATGATGGTAACTCTGCCTTAACTGATTCGGAGTTACACTCGATGGCATTTAACCATTTTAGAACACAATACAAAGCTTTTGAGACTGAAAACATAGACGTCGAGCTTGATGTTTTACAATCGGTCCCTCGCTTCTTCAATGAGTCAGACAATCATATTCTCGGGAAACCTGTCACTCTCGATGAACTAAAAGACACTATTGGTAAAATGCCCAAGGACAAATATATAGTGAAAGTTTTATTATAATTCCAAATACCTAAAAAAAATCAATCAAAAATTTCAAATCAGTAGAAAATCAAACTTTTTAAAATCTTTTAATTTAAAATAATAATAATAGCATGCAATGATTAAACTCCTCTTTTTAAAAATGATCGAGAATGTAATTCAAGGAAAGTTGTAAAATAATAGTCGTAGGCCTTTCTCCATGTTTTACTAATCCTACACTATTTGAAAGTACGATTTACAGTCATTGTTAACCGAGTGTTCAGAGATCGCTGGCCAAGTAAAATTATAAGCACATAAATTTGGCGATGAGAATTCACAAGTGTAAAAAGTTAATGTGTGTTTCTGTTGGCTTGTTAACGTAGTTTTAACTGATTTGTAACTAAATAATTTTCTTAAAACACACATATTTCGATGTAACACAAATCTCTATTATGTTTGAACATAGATAGAAAATTTAAATTAAAGAACTTCAATCTATTTGAATACCAAAATTATCATGGATTTGAAATCTATTGATTGTATATTAGCTTTTATCTATTTTGATTTAATATTTCTTATATATTAAGATGTAAAAATTAAAAAAAAAATTGAGATCAATCAACCTCAATAATAGTAAGGCGACAAGGGCTCACAACTGAGACTACGCTCACACAAACTTTATTCATTTGATAAATTGCATACATATTTATAGGTTAGGATAGCCTCTAACAATCTCTTGAATTTGTGGATCTGAAAACCACTCAAGGACTAAAATAGAAATCGACTTTAACCATCTTTTAACTATGACATTTAACCATTATTATCCAACATTCATGTTTAATGGAGAAATGAATTTAATACAATATCAATACATAACATGCCTTAGTCTCAACTAGGCTTACAAAAATTACAAAAGACAATTCAAATAGAACCTTAAAATTTGTTTCAACTCCATATATATAAGTGAGTTTTTGTCTTCCTCATTTTCCATATATGAATGTGTTTATGTTTTATATAAATTAATTAAATTTATTAAGATATTTATGATTTGAATTAACATTAGTTATATCAATTTATAAAATAATAAGTTTTATCAAATAATAAGTTTAACATAAGATTTTATTAAAAAAAAACATTTATATTAAAAAACCATAAGTGTTGCAACATGGAAATTTAAGATCTCTATGTATGTATTTATTTTCACTTTAACCACAATATTTTGATATATGTTTTATTAAAAAAATATTTTCACTTCACTGTCGGCCACTTTGATATGAAATAGAGATTGAAATGTTTTATTGAAGATATCCATTGAAAAAATTGAAATTTTTTATTTAAAATTTATTTTCACTTCACTGTCAAGCACAGTATTTTGATATGAAATAGAGATTGAAATGTTTTATTTGAAATCTACATTACTTTATGTATGTATTTATTTTCACTTTACTGTCAACCACAGTATTTTGATAGGACTATTTCATATTTTGAATATGTATGATTGCAACCAATTATTCTGATAGAGCTTATGCAACAAGATTGAATGTGAAATGTTTCCTGGATTACTGCAACAAGATTGAATGTTGAATATCCTTATTTTTAGGATCAAATTATCTTCTCAAACCTTTAAATTAGCAAATCTACCTTTCATTTCTTATATAAAACCAATTCAACAAGGATGTGTCAATCTAACCGGCGTTAATATTATCCCTATTTCTGGCATATCCAAACTGTGTTTTGATTTATAATTCAGTCGTTCCAGATACAGATCTCACATGGACTCTAACTAGGACTAAGCCCTTATTGCTTACCCTAATGTTGACGTGGCTATCGCACG